>JAJIZL010026254.1:12639-54867 GCA_023969395.1 Amblyomma maculatum
CCCCCCCCCCCCCCCCCCCGCCCCGCCCCTTCAAACGCTGCACCCGGTGCGGACCGCACCCGCCTTGCGACGCCACTGTTTTGAAGGACAGAAGTATCGTCGGTGTTGGTTATAGGGCGGTAGAGTACACAGTCATCTACGATGAGGCGGATGGTAGATATTAGTGTGGAAGGCAGGTTGTTCATGTATATTAAAGAGATTAAGGGGCCCAGGACTGTGCCTTGAGGCACTCCTGAAAGAACATGCGAGTAAGTCGATGAGAAGTTGTTAGCAAAACCAAATTACATGCAATCTGTTAAACAACTTCGGATCCGGTTGAAGACAAGTGAATGAAGATTTAAAAGGGACAGTTTGAGTAAGAGGCGGGAGTGAGGTACTTTATGGAATGCTTTCTCAAAATCCTAGAATAATGCATCAGTTGGGTATTGTGGTCAAGATTGGAATGAATATCATGCAGGAACAAAGCTGATTGGGTTTCACATGAATGACCTTTCTTTAAGATTGGATGGAAAAAGCTGACTGACGCTAGAAATGTAGCAACATTGTCGTGTTCCATGATTTTAGAGCATACACTAGTTAGCGAAATGGGTCGATAATTACCTGAAGATGATTGATCACCTTTTTTGGCTGCGATGACCTTCTCAATTTGCCAGTCAAGCGGAACGGAGCCAGTATCAAAAGACTGCTGAAAAATTAGTGAAAGAATAAGACTTGAAACATATTGTTACGGAGCACAGTATCGAGACGACGATGATGTGCTGGCGTGAAGTAGGGAAGAAGACGACGCTCAGGTTTAGCTGGCTTCGTTCTGTGGTGTGTGGTATGCATCTAACAGTGAACTAGCGTTTACCGTTGTGTACTTTTCCTTAACAATATTTACTGTTTTTCAAAGCTTTGGAATTAATTCCGCCGATACCGCAGGAAGATGAACATTTAAGTGAATTGATAATATTGTTACGTGGCGGAAAGCGATGACAACAGGAGAACAGAGGACAGAGAGAAGATGCTCGATGACAGTGAGATGACATTTAATGAATCTGTGTGTGGGCCTAGCGTGCGCGCTCCTGCCCGCGCCACTGCCTTCTTCCTCCTTCGTCCGTAACAATATTAACAACTTCATACAGTTGAATGTGATGCTGTCCATTGGCGGATGTGGCAATGGTGGAAGGTTGGAAATATCATGAGTGCACCTCAGAAATAGATGGTAGGATGGTTAGACAGGATACTGGTAAACTGTCTGAGGGGATGAAATATTTGGTCAAAAAAAAAACAAAAGGTGGGACCCTCCTACCAAAAAGACAGGATAGAACTGGCAGAGCTATTATAGCTAATCAACAGGCGTAAAGTGCCCAGTGTAAAGTGCTATATGGAGAAAATTGAGCATAGAAAGAATGGCAGTAGCCTAAACGCAAGAGAACACTATGCGAGGCAAAAATTTTACCTATACGCTCTATACGGAGAAAATTGAGCATAGAAAGAATGGCAGTAGCCTAAATGCAAGAGAACACTATGCGAGGCAAAAATTTGACCTATACGCTCATTGATAAGGTGGGCAACGCCATTACCAATATGGATGACATAGTCATAGCAGGCGAACAGTTCTGCATTCATCTATACAGTAGCCGAAGTAATCGGGACAATGATGAGAATAACAGTAGTGCAGGACAAGCAGATGTTCAATCAATAACAAAGGACGAGTTTAAGACAGCTATAGAAAGTGTGATAAGAGGGAAAGAAACTGGGTAAGATTAGGTAACTGCTTATTTTTGAAAGAGGGTAGGGATATTGCAGTACAATTATGTGTGCCATGACTTGAACAGCACCGAAATCTGTGAAGGACGCTAACTATATATAAATTTGCTAAAATAATCACTAATAGAATCAGGACAACCTTTGACTTCAATTGACCACAGGATCAAGCAGGTTTTTGGTAAAGCTTCTCTTCATGATAGTATCCATACTGTGAAACAGGTGATAGAAAAATGCTCTGGATAGAATTAATATAACCAGCCCTTTGATTACGCAAAAGCATTTGACTGGGTCGAAAGCTCAGCAGTCATGCTGACATTGTAAAACCAGGGTGTAGGTGAGCCACATGTGAAATTGCTGGGAGTTATCTATAGTGGCTGCACAGCAACTGCATATACAGTGGAAAAAATACTTTTATATTGGAGCAGTTTATGAGATAGGATCGGGTAAAATGACCTACCAGAATCCGGTTCCAATATACAGATTTCGCCCTGCTTTACTTTCCTATTCCTTTCCTAATGCGATACCAGCATTATCAGTATTGTCATTTTCTCAATACTTGATACATTTGACTAAATGAAATATGCAAATTATGTACAATTGCTTGATGTAATTGGCAGCAAACAGTACAGAATTATGCATGTTCCTGAATGGCCATTTTAAATCATAACATATTTTTTCATTTTCTTAGCATATCAACTGTTCAAGCTCATCATCACTTCTACTAGGAAGCAGCTTTGTATATGCCTAACCTGTAATTAAATTCGATGCAACTTCATGCCCCTCTTTGGCAAGCATGCTTTTGACTAAGTTGTGATACTTCGTTTCGTAAGAATTTCAGCCTTCCTCAAAGTTATTGCTTGCTCTTCTCATTCTCAGTATGTACGCGCATGACGAGGGAAACTGTCTGTGACCATTTTCCAGGGAGCACATTCTTGTGAGAAGTCATGTTCATGCATATGCCATATGTGTGCTTTGAGTGCATAGTTGTGCCCTCACACCCTGCTTGTATGTGTGTTTTATGAGAAGTTGTAAATGTATATTGTTGCGAACCATATTGTGTTACTGTGTAGTGTTTTCCATTTGCACCATTCATACTAAGCATGTGCCAAGCACCTCCGAGACCAGAAATGTATGCGACACAAAATAGTGCAACAAAAACGTTACATTTTACAGTTTTTTATGTGGTCAGATAGGTAATGATTAAATTTTTCCTTAATCATGCATTCTCCAGAGTCACCCGACCTGTCAAGGCATTTGACTATGAGGTGTCATTTTTTTTTTTTCCTGCTGAGCACACCTACCAACCTGTTACTTTCTTTTGCGTTATGGGTTATAAAAGGCGCTGTGGTTTATCAGCCTTATGCTTTGTAAGTGCCTGCTGTTTTGTCCACTGGTGTTTTATTTTGCTAAAGTGTGACGTCAATTGTGGGAAAATTAAGCGGGCTACTAAACATTACCTAAATACTACCTTAAATTCATGAAATTTTGAAGTGAATGGCATATTAATATACAATATTGGGAATGAATGTCTGTTCAAAAAAACAGGTAAAGAGAAAGGCTAAACTATGGGTGCTCTTACAAATACCTCCACAGCCAACTTCGAGGTAGGAGAAAACGGGAAAACGAAAAGGCCGTGAGAAGTGCATTCAGTTGAAAAAAAAAAGAAAAAAAAACCTACGTGTAACACAGTGTCTTCCCGGTGGCGTATTTACTTTTCAGCGTACATAGCCGCACTGGCCGCTAGTCGCGCTGATTGTCTTGAACGTCACATCCGGCGTTGTCATGACAACATTGGAACTGATTGGGACGCCAGTTCGCTCGTTGCTTGCATATGGCCGCCCGCATTGGCCGCCTGCATGGAGTATACGCCCGTGTAATATTCTGCGGTTAAACACGCGAAGCGACTAATTTCAAAGCTGTTGTTCGGCAAGTGAGTGACAGTGGTTTGTTGCGAAAGGTTTGTTGTCTCTTCATATTTTGTGCCATGCTGTGCATCGGAAAGTCTTGATCCGATGCCAGGAGGAGAGCAGTGATGTGTGTGAAAGATTTTCCACCGTGATCGCGATGAGACTAATTTCAAAGCTGTTGGCAAGTGAGTGACTGTGATTTGTTGCGAAAGGTTTGTTGCCTCTTCATATTTTGTACCATGCTGTGCATCGAGAAAGTCTTTATCCGATGCCAGGAGGAGAGCAGTGACGTGTGTGAAAGATCGCTTGCCAAAAATAAAACTGGCCCTGGGTAACGACGCTAAAGTATCGTTTTTCCTAGAAGCAAGATGTTTCAGTTTAGTGAGCTATGCTTATGTGGAGAGATGCTTATCACAGGAGGTTGCAAGATCGTAGCTATCCTTTTCAGCTGGCTTGGGAACTGAAATGTTGATTTTGTACATTACTTACGAATAAGTACACGCCAGTGGAGATTTGTTGCACCACATGCTAACTGCAACAATTTATTTTGACATTGCGCATATTTAAATAATGTCTATAAGTTCAA
Organism: Amblyomma maculatum; assembly: GCA_023969395.1. Lineage (NCBI taxonomy): Eukaryota > Metazoa > Arthropoda > Arachnida > Ixodida > Ixodidae > Amblyomma > Amblyomma maculatum. The sequence continues at coordinate 16,885 of JAJIZL010026254.1, forward strand.
TCAAGCTATAGAGTGAAGCCCGAGGCCATCCAAATGCATATCAGCGCTGCCGTCACATGTTTGCTTCCAAATACTTCACCTCACAATCTGCAATTGCAACCGAAGGATCGGTTTTGTTCACTGTATATATATATGTCACTTTTCAGCCATTAAAATTAAGTTTTGAGTCTGCGCACGTCCTGTCCACCACTTTATTTGTCCGTGTGTTTTTTAGCGCAGTACCCCCCTTCGTGGAAAAGATAAAACTTGGTAAATATGTTTGTCATCATCTGGATGATCAGGAGTCTTTGGTGTAGTCTTTCTGAAACATCCTTTTTGGTTGTTGTTACATGGTTCTTGCTAACCTCATTGAAAGGCCACATTATTTCTGGTATTGCTGAAGGCTAGCTGTTGCACAGAATTGTGTAAACAAGACTGGGAAATTTGATGTGTCAAATCTTTCACTTTGACCAATTTGGTAAAGCCTTCCTTTTCATATTTATTAGTGTCTTATGAGGTGTTCACATAAGTGTGTCATGCTGTCCAGAAAGTCAGAACAATATTGCCAACATTTTTCAATTAGAAAAATGGAGCATATTTCTGTGTTTTGTCTTTGGTTTCCTTGGTGCTTGCATCATTCACTTTGTCATGTCATCATGCTGAAAACAGTTCTTGGTAGCCACTTCATTCAAGATCTCTCTTCACCACTTTCAATTAATTACCAAAGCTCCCCAGATTGCAGTAGCTATTTCTTGCAAAGTGGCTAAATTACCTGTGCCACTGGTTCACTGTGAACTGCTGAGAGAACAGATAAAAATTCTCTTCCAGTGTGCATTTGTTTCAGAAGACAAAAAAATAAGCAGTGAGAACCACATTCTAAGAGAACACCTAAAATAGATTATTGCCATCCACCTTCTCTATTCCTTGTCTGCACAGGATGCAGAAATGCCCTACTCGCAGTTGTTCTTCAGGAGAAATCAGATGTTTGAAAACCTTGCGATGCTTTTGTGTAGAATGCAGAGGCAGTTGTCGGCATATCTCAAGAGCGCTATTAGTTGTGGCATAAACAAGCCCAAATGTTTGATTTTAGTAGTCTCCATTATCAAGTGGACAGCTCTGACTAAATTTGATTGGTTGGTTGGTTTGTGGGGTTTAACGTCCCAAAGCAACTCAGGCTATGAGAGACGCCGTAGTGGAGGGCTCCGGAAATTTCGACCACCTGGGGTTCTTTAACGTGCGCTGACATCGCACAGCACACGGACGCCTTGCTTTTCGCCTCCACCGAAAAGCTGCCGCCGAGGCCGGGACTAAATTTGATAGTTGCATTGCAATTCCAATAGTTTTCTTGTGTACAGCACTTTAGTAAATGCAATTTTGGCCATGCAGAAGCAAAGGAGCTCATTGGTCATACTGATAGGTATCATACTGATCTTTGCAGGTGTCCACAGCAAGGTGTTTGAAAAGAGTCATGAACAAATATATTGCCTTGGTGGCTCAGTGGTTATGGCGCTCGACTGCTGTACCCAAGGACTGAATCTGGCTGAGGAGGCTGCTTTTCGATGGAGGCAAAAGGCAAGGCACCCGTGTGCTGTGCTATGTCGGTGCACATTAAAGAACCCCAGGTGGTCAAAATTTGCGGAGACCTCCACTAAAGCATCTCTCATAGTCTTAAAACAGCACAAAAAACAAGGACACAAAAAAAGAAGAGACAACACGAGTGCTCATGTTGCCTCTTCTTTGTTGTGTCCTTGTTTTCAAAGCATAAAATTCCAGAAGAAAGGGTACCCATGTCAAGCAGACAGCAGGACTATATTGAGCAACATTTAGTAACTGCACTCAGTTTTTTTTTTTCTTTTTTTCTTTCCTTCTTCTTTTTTTTTTTTTTTTTTTTTTTACTTGCAGGCAGACATGATCTTGAGATTTATCATTTTATAAATCGGGGCGGCCCAAAGCTAGGTAGGCGTATGAGATTAGGATGTTTGCAGGAATGAAATGGATGCAGCTGGCACAGAACTGTGTTTATTAAGGGGATGTGGGAGAGGCCTTTTTCCTGCAGTGAATGTAGTCAGGCTAATGATGATGACTGACCACGCATGCCTAGAAAGCCTTTTAAACCATTAAGTTCTTCGAGGCCATTTTTGCCAGTATTGGGACAGCCACATGCACATAAATCTTATCACTGTCCGATCATTGTTTTTTTCTTTTCTTTTCTTCATGCCCTTCAGTCATCCATGGCGGTTTGGCAGCTGTAACATTTTTTGCAAAGAAAGAGAGATGTTGGCCATTTTTCCTTTTATTACCATATCAGGATTTTTATGTGTAATAGTCATCATCCTAAGAAATCTGATTTTCATTTGTGTGGAAAATTGATGTGGCAACAATGCACTTATGCTAGTGATTTCCTGGACATGATTTTAAATAAACCGTGAATAAGCCCATAAGATCACTCTGTTTCACACCTGAGCTACCCTAGTCATGTGCAGCTTTACAGGTGCCAAGCTGTGTTGTTCATATAGATTGCATGTAACAATAGCATAAAATAATTGAGGTGAAAAAAATGCTGAAGTTGAGGCACTACTGAGGCACCAATTCAATATTTGTCCATTTATATATTTTCGAGAAGTGCGCATCATGTCTCCAGTACCAGGTCTGGTGGAGGGCTCATAGGCAGCCAGACATATGGGACTACATTTTGAATCTCTTGGGCTGATGTAGAGCTGCTACTCAGGTTTAAGCATACAGTGAGGCTTTTTGATGCTTTACCATGTTTACTTATATTTATTTACATTTGTTCATTGGCCATTCTCATTTGAAAACATTCAGATGCCTTTTTTTGTATGACAGCTTAAATGCACATGCTGTGCTAGCATACACTTACAGCAGTTGTATAAAAAAGCGCTAGCCTACTACATCCATGCCAAAACATACATATAAGCAAACAATGGAATGCCGATACATACAGGTAAATATTAGGCATGTAACTGTTAATCTGCTTCCACTACTACACACAAGAAAACCATCACAGGGTAAATAGAATCTTGAAATAATTTTTTAATGCTGCAGTTGCAAAAAAATTAAAACCCACTGTATCTCAGTATAGAAAATATAAATGTGGTATGAAGGTATACCACACATAAGAACGGAATCGAAAGATGGACATGTATTCATCTCGGTATGACCTGCAGTGCACTAAGTAGGGCCAACAATAATATCATAAAGTGTGAAATTAGAAGTGGTGAGCCTCCAGTGACAAGTTGGTAGATTTTTGAGAGGAGACGACAGCAGAGAACCTGTGAAGTGCTTAAAGGCAGTGGTATATATTGGAACAGTAGACTACTAAAAAAACGGAGAAAGTGAGCTGGGAACTCTTGTGCTGAGGGGTTCACTTTTGTTCGTTTCTCTCCATTCTCATTACGACTTTCTGTTGTCATTTCATATCTTGCGCATGCACTGTCTGAAGGCTCTGAAGGCATCCATTTCATAATAGAGAATAAATTTCTACAGGTCAAGGACTCTTCTGGAGTTTGTGGCACATCTCAGGATGTCCTGATACTGTGGCGTGTGGTTCATTCCGATATTGTGAATCTTGTTGTAGGGTTTAATGTTTTTGTGAAACACATTCTTTGTTAGTACGTGTAATTCTTAGAATGTCTCTCTGCCAAGCTGCTTGTGCTATAAGTTTTGCAGTAAATTTTGCTCTGATGCCTGTGCTGTTATCACCTATTTTCTCTCACTGATTTTAAAGCATGAGCCACTTTCTTTTTAATTCAATCTATATTCAATTGATTTGCAATATTCTGGTATATTTGATGAAAGTTTGTCACAATTACTAGAGAAACAAGATGTTGTGCCTGTTCTCAAAGTGGCAATAAAGGTAGGTGCTGATGTTGTGTGCATTGATGGCTGTAATAACCTCACTTGAGTTTTTCATTGAATTTTGTCGTCTCCAGCAATTCAGTTCAGTTCACTCATGTCCGACTCTTCGTGACCGTATGGACCATATCACGCCACGCTTTCCGGTCTCTCACTATCTTCCTAACATCACATAATTTCATCTGCAGCACCTCGAGGATGCCATCTAACCATCGCGTTCGCTGCCTACCCCTTCTCCGGTGACCCTCAACCTTTCCCAACATCAAATCTTTCTCCAGCGACTCCTCTCTTCTCATCAGATGACCAAAGTAGCTGAGCTTTAACTTTAGAATTTGACCCTCCAATGAGCAGTCAGGGTTTATGGTCGACAATATCGACTGATTCAATCTTCTGGCAGTCCAAGGAACTCTCAAGAGTCTCCGCCAGCACCACAATTCAAACGCGTCAATTCTTCGGCGGTCAGCCTTTTTCACAGTTCAACTCTCGCATCCATACATCACAACTGGAAAGACCATAGCACGAGTTATACGGATCTTGATTGGCAGTGTAATGTCTCTGCTCTTTACTAGGCGGTCAAGGCTAGCCATGGCTCTCTTTCCCAGAAGCAGGCGTCTCCCAATTTCATGACTGCAGTCTCCTTCCGGGGTAATCTTGGAGCCCAAGAAGAGAAATCTGTCACGGCTTCCACTTCTTGTCCCTTGATGCTCCAGGACTTGATAGGGCAAGACGCCATGATCTTTTCTTTTTAATGTTCAGTTTATGCCCAAACTTCCCACACTCTTCTTGTACGCGCATCAGTCTCTTGAGTTCCACTTCACTTTCTGCCATTAAAGTGGTATCATCCGCATATCTAAGGTTGTTGATACGTTTCCCAGCAATCTTCACTCCAACTGAAGACTCGTCCAGACCGGCCTTCCTCATGATGAACTCAGCATATAGGTTAAATAGGCAGGGTGACATATGCAGCCTTGTCTCACTCCTTTCTCAATCGGAAACCAATCAGTAAGACCATGCCCCGTTCCGACTGTGGCCTCTTGCCCTTCATACAGGTTCCTGAGGAGACAGATGAGGCGAATTGGAACTCCCATCTCTTGGAGAGCTTGCCACGATCTGCTGTGATCTACGCAGTCAAACGCTTTCGCATAATCAATAAAGCAGAAGTAGATGGGCTTCTGGAACTCTCTAGCTTTTTCCATGATCCAGCGAAGGTTGGCTATCTGGTCTCTAGTTCCTCTGCCCTTGTGAAACCCAGCTTGCACGTCCGGAAGCTCCCGATCCACATACTGCTGCAGCCTACCTTGCAGGATTTTCAACATCACCTTGCTAGCATGCGAAATAAGTGCGATCGCGCGGTAGTTGGAACAATCTTTGGCACTGCCTTTCTTTGGAATGGGGATGTAAACTGACCTCCTCCAATCCCGTGGCCACTGCAGGGTTGTCCAAATTTGCTGATATATTGTATATAATGATATAATACCTTTATCACGCCCAGCTTAGCACAGAAGCTCCAGCAACTACTTGTGTTCAAAAATGCTGCAGAAAACCCCTTCAAGGTAGTCTGTGTTGCTTTGGCTTTTCGTTCGCAGTCGTATAGCATTTCAGCATCAGTTTCAGTTCTCTTGGCAAAGTCCTCAACAGCCTTCTAAGTAAAGTGTGCATTATTTTTTCACCACACCCACAGCTTCTTACATTTTCCATGACATTGACACAAAATGCTGTAATGCTTCTGTGCCTTTAAGTGCATTGATAATTATCAGCTATAGGAGATGAGCTGTGGATGTTTACAGCAAACTTGCTTCAGTAAATTTAGCACTTTTGACAGAGATTCATTGCTATGTTTTGAAGCTTTATACTGATCATAATTGCTTTTTGCAAACAGTTATACAAAACCTGCTGATTTTTTACCTAGGGTGTTTCGCTGTTGGCTGTGTTTCTGACTCAAATGCCTCGATTTAGATTATTGCAAGTTGCTTTTTTACAGTTCTTTGAATTACTTTCTTTGACTTTTTAGAAGTCCTTGAATAGTGTCTGAAGAATGTGTTACACCTAGACGGTGAGGTGTCACTTCTAGAACACACAACCACAAATAAATTTTTGAAAGTAGTTACAATAATGGAGTTACATCTGCCGCAGTCATATAATTTTGCCATGTTTCTATCTTTCCATGCCCCTTTAAGGTTTCCCTTCTGCCACCTGGCCAACTAGTCTCTGCAAGTGAAATTTCTCTTCTCTTATTTTAGCTCACGGCACATTTAGTCACGTGCCTATATCATAGCCCCATATTGACAAGTATTCTTGTTCTTTGCTACTGTGAAAATTTTAACCTTCTGTGTGCTTTGTTTTCTTTGTAAGAAGTTTCGGGCAGTTGCATTGTTCTTTCTTGGGAGTGGACAATTTGCGATTGTCCTCAAATTAAAATGGGTCCCTCCATGTGTGCCTAATTGAGAAGAGCCCCCAGCAATTCTTCGGCATGTGGGACAGCAAAGAATGGTCCACCATGCTTTGTCTTAAATACAATTATTTATGCTGTCTAAAATTTATTTATTTATTTATTTATTTATTTATTTATTTCATAAATACTGCCGACTGCCCTTTGGCGGTCAAGGCAGGAGTGCACAAAGAAAAAAAGAAAAAAAAAATTACAAAGTAGTAACAACCAAATAACAGCAACACAGGGCGATTACAGTACGAGAACAAAATTCAATAAGGCCAACGAGAAGCAAAAAAGTACAGGCAAATCATCCGACGTCAAACAGACTAAGTGAACAGAATAAAAACAAGGAAATCGAAATACACTGTGTACTAGACGCGCTACTGCGATACATGAGCCGAAACAGCAGACAAGAAAGATTCTGAAGATACCAGGTTGGTGATATCGCTTGGCAGTCGGTTCCATTCGGAAATGGTGCGTGGAAAGAAGGAACAAGAATATGCTTTTGTTCGGCATCGTGGCATCAAGATAGTCCGTTCGTGTTTGTTACGGGTGGGGCGTGTTGTGTTGTATTGCGTGTAACTCTGAAAATTCAGTTTTGTTTTATTATGTATGATATTGAACAACATTTTTAGTCGGTGCTGCTTTTGACGGGATTCAAGCGTGGGAAGCCCAGATCTGTTGAGCAAATCAGATACCGAGACCTGCCGACCATAAGCGTGGTAAATAAACCGGAGTGCTTTCCTCTAGACACCTTCAAGAATTTTTATATCCGTTTTTGTGTGCGGATCCCATACAGCGTCGGCGTATTCGAGCACTGGACGCACAAGTGATGTGTATGCTGTCAGTTTAGTTTTGCTCGTGCAATGCTTTAGGCGGTGCTTTAAAAACCGAAGTTTTTTGGACGCTGCTGAGACAATGGACTGGATGTGTGCGCTCCAGTTCAGGTTGGATGTCATGGTTACCCCAAGATATTTCACCTGAGTCACTGAGTTGATCGGAAGGCCATTGATTTTGTATGTGCATTGGAGCGGTTGTTTCTTCCGTGTTACTGTCATTTTTCCGCATTTTGAACTGTTTATACCCATTTGCCAAGTACAACACCAGCTAGAAACTGCTGTTAAGTAGTCAGCTAGGAGTGCCTGGTCTTCGACTGATGTGATACTATGGTATATAACACAGTCGTCGGCGAAGAACCGACAGCGTATGCGTGAGTTGAAGGACAGGTCGTTCCAATAAATAAGGAAGAGAAGCGGCCCAAGGACTGAGCCCTGGGGAACTCCTGAAAGTACTGGCGCTTTTGTGGAATGAGATTCAGATATCTGAACAAACTGATGCCGCTGTGTAAGGTAGGAATCTAACCATTGTACTACTTGCCGATTATTTAACCACCACCTTATTTTTAACAAGATTGCCATGCGAAACCCGGTCAAACGCTTTTTCGAAGTCAATGAAAATTAAATCTACCTGTCCATTATTGTCTAGTGACATCATAATTTCATTTGTAATATGAATAAGCTGCGTCACTGTCGACAAGCCTTGCCGAAACCCGTGCTGGCTTTCAATAAAAAAACCGCTTCCCTCTAGGAATGAACTTATGTGCTTGAAAATAAAATGTTCTAATACCTTACTGGACGTACATAACAAAGAAATTGGCCTGTAATTCTTCACGCAAAGCTTGTCTCCTGATTTGTGAATGGGTATCACCTTTGCTGTTTTCCAATCGTTTGGAATTTCTCCTGTCCTGAGACTTTCAGTAAAAATAATGAAAAGGTATTTAGCGCACCACTCAGCATATCTGTACGGAAAAGCGTTAGGGATATCATCTGGTCCAGAGGATTTTTTTGTGTTCAACTCCAATAGAGCCGAAACAATACCCTCCTCGTTAATAATTAGGTCTGGCAGATTGAAATGGCTAGTTCGAGATTCGGAGACTGAGTTGCTGTTACTCAGGAATACAGAAGAAAAGTGCTCATTGAAGGCAGTCGCTAAGCAGAGGGAGTCGGTAACAACTGTGTTGTTAAGGAGAAGTTTGTTAACCGGGTCTTTTTTCTGTGACAGATGCCTCCAGAACTTTTGGGGGTCAGTTTTTAGAAAATTGTGCATCTTGACGTTAAAAAAGTGGTACCGTGAAGATTTTATATTTGAACGCAGTTCAGCCCGAAGAGCCGGCAAAGCACCACCAACTTTATTACTTGACCTTGATAAGCGCTTCACGCGACGTTTTAACTGTATGATCTCGCGTGTTATCCAGGGACATGCCATTTTCAGCTTCTTATGTTTAAGCGGCACGTACTTGTTGATACATTGATGAACCATACTTTTGAATTCTAACCACAAGTCTTCACACTTGTACGCCCATCAGTGTATTTTTTTGCAAAGGATTCATACGTAAGTTCAAGCTGGTCTAGAACGCTTTCATCCTGAGCATTGTTAAAGTCGCGAAACACTTTTCCTGCCTGATGAACAATTACTGGTCGCAGCAATTCGCTTTTAAAGAGCACCGCTTCATGATCTGATATTCCGGGAAAGACATCTGTCGAAAAGCCCAATTGACTAACAGGGTCCGATATAAATACTAGGTCAAGAAGAGAACTGGTATTTTCTGTAATGCGCGTAGGTTTCTGAACAACCTGGTTTAAGTTATAGTTAAAAGCAATGGTGAGCAAAGCATCCGAGTTAGCACACAAATTTTGATCGCACAGAGAATCCCAGTTGATGTTTGGCAAGTTAAAATCGCCGCAAACGATAACATGGCTATAGCGCTTTGTATGTTCATTTAAAAAGTCGTGCAAGTTGTCCAGTACAGAAGTATCAGCATTCGGTGGTCGATAAATAACACCTATTAAAAGACTAAGCTGAAGAAGACGGAGAACAACCCAAACCATTTCAGTGTTGGTGTGATGCGGTATCAGCGTATAGTCAATGCCTTTCTTTATCAGAATAGCGACACCGCCCCCTCTTGAAGTGCGGTCGCGACGAACGATTTCGTATTGATCGGATGTGATAACTGCATCATTCGGAATTGCATCATGAAGCCATGTTTCTGTCAGAACAGCAGCGTCAGGATCGTGTGTGAAGAGGAGGCTTTCAAGTTCGTCGAATTTATTTACTATGCTTCTAGCATTAATATTAAGCACGGAAAAGGAATTCAAGGATGGCTGTGTTCTTAGTGCTCCTGAGCTCTGTGTGTTACTTTGTGCGGACACGAGTTTGGAAACAGACCGTCACTTTGGAGCGCAGGGAACTCTTTCATTGCGGGCATCGTCCCATCGATACAGTTTGCCGTTTATTTTAATTTTGTCAAACTTGAGCATGACCTTCTCTTCTTTCAGCCTTTGCTCTTTCGCACTTTCCCAAAGCTTCTTTCGTATTGACTGAACGCGAGGGGAGAAGTCCTCGGATATACTATAGCCTGAGTTTTTCAGATTTCTACAGCTTTTGAGAATTCTCTCTTTGACCCTCCCGTCAACTAGCTTAAAGATAACTGGTCTGCATTTGTCCTCTGCTGGCTTCCCTATTCTGTGGATACGCTCAATAGCCACATCCGAAATATTCAACCGGTCCAGAAGAACATCCTTGCAGACCGTGTTCTCAAGGTCTTGGGGCGTTTCGTCCTCGGTTTCATTAACGCCAAACACAATTAGGTTGTTCCGCCTGCTTCTATTCTCCAGGTCGTCTACTTTCATAAGTAGACTGTCGACAGTTTTTTCCAGTGATTCGACTTTAGAGGTGTAGTCAGTAACCGTTGAGGAAATATCCTCTAGCTTTTTTTCGATAGCAGACAGTCTCGTGTTAGTAGAGCTTGTATTTTGTTTCAGCTGTTTAAGGTCTTCCATTATTATTTGCAGCATTTCCTGTGTCGAAGGACCTGGGTTTGGTTCAACGTCACCACACATAGCAAGCACATCAACAAAACAATGATACATTGCTGTAAGGAGCGTAACTAACGGCCGTGGGCACGGCAGAAGCAGTAGGCACACATTGTCACTGCGGTAAGAGTAAACAGGTTGTTTGTCTCTTACCTGGACAAAAAACAGGAACGGATTTGTTAGCCGCATGGTTCCAACGCCTCCGCCGTGCCCACTGGTCGCGAACCGGGCAGAAGCTTCTCTTTTTTGTGCTGTGACTGGTGACGTAGTCGATGGTGGCGTGCGATGCGCATGCAGTAGTGGTGTCCAGTTGCGCAGTCCTATCAGTTTGGTCTTCGCGATGCATTCCGATGAAGAAATCACGCCGGAAACACGATGGTCGGTCCAATTTCCAGTGCTGTCGTGGTACGCCCCCTGTGATGCGGGTTCCACGTTCACGAAAAACACGGCCTGGACAAAAAACAGGAACGGATTTGTTAGCCGCATGGTTCCAACGCCTCCGCCGTGTCCACTCGAACGAAGAACGTGCCCACGTGTACGAAAAATAAGAAAGTATGAAGGATATACACACAACAGAGCACATAGAACATGCTAAATCAGTCATAGACTAGAGACAACAAACTAAAAATTTTGTTTTTGATGTGCAGATGTGATGGGGACAATGTGATGCCAGAGAAATGGACTGTGCTGCCACACCGGTTGCACCTGTCCTTGACCTGTCAACCAGAATAATTAGGGTCATAAGTAGTAGCATTCTGCGGTGCTACAAGGTGTGAAGCACAATAGCCTTACCATTAGGGCATTGCAGGTCATACAGAGTTTTAACACGCAGTCATGCATCGACATGTGATATAATAAACCATAAACTAGACAGACCACTCAAATGCTAATTTGTAAACACACTCAAATTTGAAAGCATATCTTCAAAGTCTTTGAAAACAGCAGGTAAACACAATCAGCAATAACATTATCACATCAGAAGCTGTGTTTCTGAGCATCCATTACACTTCTATGATTTCATCACAATGGTGTACGAAAAAAGCAGCTTAGTAGATGCATAATGTTAATTTCTCTTTATCCAGCATGCATTGTCATTCTCTGTTGCTTAATGCAAACAGTGATGGTTTTCAAATGTACCAAACACTTTTACTTCACCTCTTACTGCTTTAATGCCGAGCTTGGCTGAATTTTCATGTAATTTTCATACATTCATGTAATGAAACCTCTTTATAACAAGGGAGTAAAAATTACTTCGTTACAATTATTATATCACTGCAACCATTTCTGCCTTGAAGGCAGGCAGTGTGTCATGTTTGCAAGGTATATATAGAAGAAGCAGGGCGGACACCAGGATGCCTCTACACTGCGTTTAATTCCTGGCTGTCCTTAAGTTTGTCAATCTGCCAACATGGCACACAGTCCCTATCTCGTGCGCTCCTGCTTCCAATCCTCGTCTTCCTTCTTCTCGTCGTTTTGCTTGCAGATTCTTGCCTGAATCTGCAACACGCTCCGTGCCCTGAGATGAGAGGTAGCTCAAAGTTTGAACGGTGTCACCTCAATGGCCTCAGAAGACCACCGCACGACTGATGCGATGATGTGAGTGATGAATGGGGTCCAAGATGCTGTCGTAAGAGCTGCATATACCGGAATTTCATTGTACTCGTCCAGCATCGGCTTCAGTTTTGCGTTGTGGTCCCCTTGGTGGTTTTAACTGTTTGAGGTATCATCGGTATCATTGCTTATCTACTCATTTGACTTGAGGCTCACTTTAACAGGTTCACGCGTGTTCTGTCTTTTTTTTGGTGACTCCCCGTGTAGAGCTCTCTGGGTCAAGATGAAAACGCTGGCACACCAGCAACAGTGCACAGTACTGGGAATACACAGCCGCAGCTCGACGTTTTGACGGACACCTTCGACGGCAGCACTGACACACTCACGCACACAATCTGGCACAACACAACACTCTGACAAAACACTGGCTTTCCATCGTGTTCTTTTTCTGCACACTGGCCTGGTTTCTTTCTGTGCTCGTGATACCGTGGTCGGCACTTTTTCATGCGGTTCGATGGTTCGTTGTGTTTCTTCATTTCCCTTGCGCCCAGCATAAGTGCTTGCGGCATTGCCCGACCTAGTTCTTTCGTTTGCACAATAGCACTGGAGACAAGCTTTTCGTTTGCCACCTCGGCCTCTTTCGCAAGCTCTACAGAAGTTGGCGTGTCGGCTAGAATCATTGTCGAGGCGTCTTTCTTCCGCAAATTATTTTCAGAAGTTCCACTTCTGAGTTCTTCGAAGTAGGCTCTCTGCTGTTGGCTTTCTTTCTCTTGCACGAGTCATTGAATGCCCTTCCGTGTTTCTTTGTTGTTTACTTCTGGATTACTCTCATTGCTCACTCCGAGAGTATAACATCAGGTACACGATCAACATGTTGCGCTCTTTCAAAGTCTTCTTCCGATGGCGGTCCGAAAGCAATCTCACTTGTACACAAAACAGAAGCTTCTGCCTGCCGTTCAAAGCACGTAACTGGCTCGATGCTTTGTTTACTCTGGGGGAGGGGGGGGGGGAGCCCCATCTGGATCGATCTCTGATAATACGTCTGGCCCAAAGGTGTTTTCCACTGTATGGCAGCCACTTCTCTGTGACTGCTGACATTGCTCTGGGTCCACTTAAAATCATCCCTCCTATCAATAAATTTCTGCAATGCCTTGTATTGTGCTTCCTTCATTGGCGCCTTTGGGGTTGACTCGAATAAAAGAATCGGACATCGGCGTGAAAACGGTGGCACTTACGACTTGCCTCTCTTTAAGCTCAGTGACGGAGTCGATGGTTAAGGCGAAAAGTGGTTCGGCGAAAATTTCCGGAAAGGTTGCATTTCTAGACGAAGTAGCTGCTGCAGGGAGCTCATCTCCTGCCTTCGTAGAATGACGGCTGTTGGCAGCGGGAGTAGGTGCCTGAAGACCTTCAATGTGGCGGCTGAGGAGCCTCGTTTGTGTGGCAGTCTCCTCGTACTCCTGTACAGCTACGACGTCTTCTACACTAACGTAGACTTTAAGAGCATGCATTTTCTCATTCAGCACGTGCAGACCGTCGTTGCAAGTTTTTAGCCTGGCGTGAATGAGCTTTAAGTCAAGAATAGTCCGTTCGTTCGATTTGAGTAGCTGACTTGCCTCATGGCAAAGCCGGGTCTGAAATTCTCGTTGAATAATGCGCTTCCTCATGATGCGGTCCATGGCGTATTGCTGAAGCCCTCTTCTTCCCTCTCCGGTGGGGTTCAATGGCGGAGCTCCTGGTATCTTCCTGGAGGATCGTTGGTGTTCCTATCGCAAACTCCAGGAAGGATCGTTGGAGGAGCTCGCATTACACTCCCGGGTTTCGGCACCAAAAATTATAGAAGCAGGGCACACACCAGGCCACCTCCAATACTGCGTTTAATTCCCGGCTGTCCTTACGTTTGTCAATCTGCCAGCATGGCGCACAGTCCCTATCTCGCGCGCTTCCGCTTCCAATCCTCGTCTTCCTTCTTCTTGTCATTCTGTTTGCAGATTCTTGCCTGAATCTGCAACAGTATACTCCTTACACAATAAGCAGCCTGCCATGTGACTGAGTGATCAGGTAACTGTATAGCAATTACGTAGCCACTTTCTTCTTCACTCTTAAGCCGCCAGTTTAATAGTGCATGCCTTCTGCTCGGGTGAATGACCTTGCTCTTGCTGCTTCTGTCTTCTATATCGCTTCATTCAGCCAGTGGAGCTAAGCATAGGAAGCATGCAACACAGATGGTCGCACGACATGGTGCACGAAAAATATTGTTGCCGAACAGTTTGAAAGCTTAGTGCCTATGTTCTCTGTGCTGCACATCAGAGTTGGCATTATTGCGCTGCTTTTTCCCAAAATCTGGCTGGTGGGATTGAGGGAATAGCAGAAAAGAAAGAAAATATGGGAACAGAAGCTGAAGGGCAGGCCTTTGAGCATGAAAATTTTGCTTTGCCTTAACGATCGCATGCTCACTAGCACTATCCGAGATTGACTTTTATCAGTCGAAATATGTTTACCCACTGTGAAAACGATCTTTGCCTCATTAAAGTGAGAGTTCACATACATTGACTCCTAAGGAAATTGCAAGACACAGGTTGATTTGTTGTATCTGTTAGTTTGCTATGCCTCCACTTCATTATAATGAGGTTTAAGTGTATATGCTTTGAAATAATGAAGCCGCATCTCAAGAATCCCTGCAGCAGTGATAAGGCATTCGAATAATGACCCCAAGGATGCGAGATTGAATCCTGGCCACGTTAACCACTTTTCAAAGGAGGCGAAAGACAAGGTGTCTATGCATACTATGCGATGTCAGTGTATATTAAAGAACTCCAGGTGGCCGAAATTCCCAGAATCCTCCACAACGACGTCTCATAGCCCAAGTCTCTTTGGGATGTTAAACTCTACAAACCAACCAACCAACACCTTAAGGCTGTATGTGAAACTTGATTAAAGGTATTTCAGTATGCTTAAGCAATGAATTCTTTGTTAGTCTCTGTATCCTGCAAAGGCATATGCTCCTCAAAATTTTAACGAGAATGACAGAACATTAGGACTACTTCAAGAAGCGTAGCTTGTTGGGCCAATTGGTGCATAGTTGAAGGTGAAAACCAGCGAAAAGAGGACGCGTTAACAAGGAAGGAGGGCACAAGGACGACTCTGGTCGTCCTTGTGCACTCCTTCCTTGTTAACGCGTCTTCTTTTCGCAGGTAAAATCAATCAGTGACATTTTGCTCCCGGCACATTTTGTTGAACACAGTGGCTGAGGCTGTGAGTGCGTTTTGCTTTTTTTGTGTCTCCTGCTTTAGCTGGTCGCCCAGAGGCAGTACGTGCTGAGCCCCGTGGCTGTCCAGGTCGGCGTCTTGCCAGGCTTGTCGGTTGTACTTTGATTTTCCGTCCTCGTCGCCGGTCGGTAGCAGTTGCAGCCTTTATCCGCATCACAGTGGCATATGCAGCACTGCTAGTGGTTACTTTATTTATTTGTGCTGTCACTGTCTTTAACAGTGACCAGTAAGCAGGATTGTCTCCTGCTATGTCGTGCAGGCGTTCCACGGCTTCAGTGAAGCCAGTGCGTGTCTCTTGGATGACCTAGAAGAAAGGTTTTAATTGAGGTCTGTCATGGAAGAAATTTTATTGCTGGCACCAAAGCAGATAGATTTAAAGTCATCAGATGCCTTAGAAGCAGAGCATCGCCTACTCATGATTGTATAATCTTGTTCACTAATCGCTCTTCTTCATGGTTAGCAATAAGAAACTATTCAAATAAAAACAAAAAGCTGGGGCATCTTTATATCTTCTATAAAATGGTTAACTTTCAGGCCAGAAGACAATAGGCTCGCATTTTGCCGTAATAGATGCCACTTTGTTACAGTGTAAAGGTGCATTAAGAGAATTTGGAAGGCATCTTCTAACTGTGTGAACTCGATCTGCATGCTCCGAGCATTCTTAAAAACTCTGAATTACTCCCCAGTGTCATGGATTTTGTTGCTCAGATCATATATAATGTCCCAGCTCCTGTCTTTCTCTTTTTTAAACTCGCCACCGAGAGGAGCAAGAGTCACACACCATGTGGAGTTCATTTTAGGCAATCGCGTGGTGGCTTGCCCCTCTGCTATCGTCAGAGTAATACACATGTTGTTTCAGTGACATGCTTTGTGAACTGCAAATATGTAGTTCTTTCAATATATTATTTGCAACATGCCCAAAATAATTTAATAATAAATAATTTGGATGTTTCATTGTCCACCACAAAGTGGCAAAAGCAGAGAGTGCAGGCATATTTTTCTAGCTGTAGGCTCAATTTATGGTTACATTGTCGGCAATCAAAATTATTTTTTTCTCGGAAACCCAGAAAGCAAAATAAGAGTGAAAGTGAAATTTGGCATGCCGCTCTTTAGTGCACTTTTAATAAACGTAATGGTTTATTGTACTTAGGCAAAAGGTCATCCCATGATTGTGAAATTAATATGTTTTCAGTCATTGTAATGTACCTCATACCATTATTGCAAACACAACAACTGTTGAGCCCACTTATAATGGCCGCAGTTCAAATGAACATTTGCTTATTGTGAGCAAAGATGGAACTACCGTCAAATATGTATTAGGCATCTCAGATAAAATGAATACCACTCTGTTATAACGCACGAGCAGGCCCCGTAAGCTCACCCCCAAAGTTGAAGAACATGCTTCCAGACGGCTTGGAGATCAAAAATCATCTCCCAGTTCAAGTGGTACCCCTTTCTCTCTTGAAGAAAATAAAAAGCAATAAAAAATGCACATTGAAGTGGCAGTTAACCACTGGAAAAGTGTGCCCCGACAGACCAGAATGGCAGTTGGTGAGGGCTGTATGCCAGCTGAGAAAAGTGTCTCGAGTATATAGAACGAGAAATGAGGCGGGCGCTAGATAGGCAGCGTTCAAAATGACATAACTGCACATGGCCACTGATCAAATAACAATAGCAGTCTGAAAACTTAGAATATCAGTCACTAGGTATGTCTTTATGGCCTAACTTGCATCATCTTTGAAATCGGATGTCTACCTGCTGCGGTGCACTCAGACAGCAGACACTGTACATCACACTGGTGTCTAGCAGGCAGCACGCGCCAATTAATGAATGCTGAATTGGCCTTTAACTGATGATTTTTGGGTGAGATGCTAATTCCCACCAGGCTTGTAGGTCTAAATGGCTCTACTTCTGTGCAAATGTTGCGTCAAGGTTCTAGTAACAGCCGGGAGGTGTGCCCTGATTGGAAGGCTAATGTACTGCTTAGCAGTTAGCAAAAAGGAGACTCACGTACATTGAGCATTCTGCATAAACATGCTTTGTAATAGCTTCGTTGCTGGATCCTTAGTTCAAAGACGGGGTACGCTCTGCCAGCAGGAAGTGGATGTGAATGCCACAATTGCTTATTACATCCCTAAAGTGGCTCACCCGCTGGAAGGATCTCGGCTAGGAGAGTATGACTGAGCTGGAGGGCTTAGAAAGTGGTTTGATAGGGTGTACTTTGAAGGAACAAATGTGCACAATGTCGTTTTTATAGAACTAAACGCCACTTTTTTCTGTAACAGATTTTTTTATAAGGGGGCTCAACTTCATCACTATGAACTATCACTACATCATCGTAAAATTGAAAAGAACTATTTTACACAACTGTCTCCAAAATTTGGCAATCATTAAATGCATTTAGTACATGCTTGTTACGCTTACCTTGCATTTTTGATTTGGGATTATGGATTAATGCTTTTTAAGTAAAATGATCATGAATAATAATGTACCTCAGGCCGTAGACGAGGAACTTCCGCCAGGCTTTGTGGCACTTGCAGTGGCTCGGTGAAGCTGGTGTCATCCTCCATGCTTTGGGTGCCATAACTTGTGGAGGGAACTGCAGCGTCGGGCCCTTCTACACCTTGATGTGCAGTCATTGGCATAAAGAACTCCAATGGAGGACACTTTTCCCCCAGTGCAAGATAGCCAAGTTGGCGACAGTCCTCGGGTGTCAATTCTGGGGAGTTTGGAAAGAGCCCCCCAAAGGCCTTCTGCACAGCTGCTTGGTGTTTGCAGAAGGCCCCTTGGCTCCCTTTCCAGCAGGCACAAAACCCAAGGTCAGCAATGACCTCATATGCGCTAGTGCCAGCTGCATCGGGCACACTGAACAAATTTCCACCCAGGTGAGTGACAGACTGGTGGTCGGGCAGCCTCTGCAATGCCTTTTCAAACATGAGCCGATGTGATGGCTCGCGGTGGTGAGCATGTCGCAGTAGTCTGGTTTCCAAGTACTGCTCCAAGGTCGTTGCAATTGTTTCTGTTAGAGCAACTGGGTTGTAGGCCTTGGTTCGGCCGAGCACCACATCCTTCAGTATTCGGATCGAAGATTCACTGTAGTTGTTGGTGTTGTGCCCTCTGGTTGTGAGTCCGGTGCGGTGCAGAAGTACCCACTCTTCCTGACACTTCAAAAAGGCCTCGACCCTTTCGGTGTATGAAGGATAGGCAAGGGACTGAAGAAAGTCCTTTTCTGCCTGGAGTGTCTGCCTGTCCTTAGCGTACAATATTTGGAAAACAAAATGTGAATAGTAATGAGGTTCAAAATCCCTATTATTCACCAATGCGGCCCCTGGAGGTGTATGGCTACTCATTAGCAATACTACCGAAGGTCATATTTTGGTGATGAGAGATTTCAACATTGAAATTTTGAACAAAGAGATTATGATTAAGGTTTAGTAGGATTATGCGACAAAGTCTCTGTGTTGTAGCAAATTTTATCCTAATCGACTCCTCATAACTGGAAGTGGCCGGTTGCAGCACTTTCGCACTTCATTTCCACCATTCTATTTTTCATTCTTATCTGCCCTACCCTCGGTAAATTTAAGTTTTCCTGCATTTTGCCAGAATATTGATTTTTTGAAATTTCTTCTCCAGAGCACTGTTCATTCAAGTCGCTATCTTCTTGAAGGCGACCATATGTTGTCTGTCTGCACTGTCAACTACCGGTATCCATCTAGATCTGAGCAGGCATTCATTTTTCTTAGCACAAATACTAGTTCATGCATCACGCTGCAGAGCGGCAGATATCGCTAGGCAATAGGCAATAATATTTGCTCATTTTCACTTTTAGATTTTTTAATGCAACTATGTTACATGAAAATACATACATACAGTTCTTTCAGGTTTCCAATTTACTTCTGACTATGTACAATTTCTTGTTTTGCTTTGTTTTCATTTCTGCATCATGCTACCTACTCTTTCTATAACTGCTGAGGCTGTAATAATTTGAAAAATGAATAAACTGTATTGTTGCTATACCTTTTGGAAGGCTGCCATCAACTGCTGCCTATCTTCTTTTGCCACTTTGCTGCGTACAGATGTGAGCCAGCGCCACTCAGCTTGCAGCACTTGAAAGTGGCAGAGAAACTGCTTAGCTCCCGGCCATGTCTCGCGCAAGGCGTCCTTCTCAGCCCTTGAATTATCCGTCATGAAGGATATAGGAGCCTGCAATCAGAACACCCATACATTACAAATGCATGTGGATATAATCAGTCATAACTTCAAAGGACTGATTCTGGTACCAGGGTGAAAAACTAGGGGAGTCGGTATATTGGTAAAGCAGTAGTCATTGCTTTTACTAATAGTACAGCACAAATGTGGTAGTGGATAGTTATAAAAAACAAGTGCTCATTTTACTTCTCAAAACACACTAGAGAGTTCATGGTGTAAAAGAAATAGGGTTCAGAAGAGTGGAAAACAAATGTATTGGCGTTGCTCAAATACAGTTTATGATGTATTTGTCTAATGAATGTTTGTCTTGTCAACATAAATATTATAGAGGTTTTCTTTGGTAATTGAAGCGTTTCCTCTTATTACTGATTTTAACCTGGGATCTTTAATATTAATCAGTTCACAGGAGGGGAAAGGCGCAGTATCTGTCACACTTGTTTCTGTGAGCACCTGAACCACTCTGTCGAGAAAGGGAGGAAGGTTGGAGTGAAAGTGGAAAGAGGTGCCGTAGTGGAGGGCTACGGAGTAATTTCGACCACCTGGCAATCTTTAATGTGCGCTGACATCGCACAGCACAGGGACGCCTCTTCGTTTCGCCTGCATCGAAACGCAGCTGCCAGCGGTCAGTTGGGTATTTTGTTTGTTAACAAAATTGTAGGATAGTAGTGTCAGATAAGAAAGCCTACCTAGAGCACAGGTGTACAGTGTGCTTATACTTTTCAAAAAATTTTGATGCATTTAGTACTGCTCATGCGTATGAAGTCAAAAGCTCGCTCATGCAGTGACGTCTAATTCGAAGACACGTGCTGCGCTAGGCCGCATGGTGTAGGGAGGTGATTAGGGCATACAGTTGGAGACACATTAGTTGGTTCAGAATACTGTAACTAACTAGACTAGCAGATGCATACCAATTAGGTAGCAAATTGTGTGACGCCATCCAAAGGGCTGTACGAAGAATGGTTGTGTCACAATTTTGATACGAAAGAGGACATATTTGGTCCCATATAGAGGTCCAAAGGCGATAAAGGGAGAAGAGGCCTAAACATGACTATCTTCTGTGCATACATGTGTGTGTGTCTTTGTGTGTGCGCGTGTATCTGACTTGCAGCTTTGGTGGCTCAACAATAGCTAGTATCACAGTTGCTATGGCAAGTGAAATGAGCGAGGGACTCGAAATCTCAACATATTCTAGAACTCAAAACCTTGCCCTACTCTGGCACTCCAACCTCGACACCATGCACGCATAATCATAACTTGCTAGTTTCGAGGAGTTAGTGCTTGGTTTGACCCTATGTTGGACTTGAAGGTGAAGAGTACAAAACGAGATGAACCTGGGTTGTACCTGGAGTAGCAGAGTTTTCGTTCTAAAAGCACGTAGTATTTACTTCATTGCTGATATGCATGTGTCGTCACTGCAGCCAGAGAGCATAAACTCCCCATTATTATCATTACTCTACCAAATAAATACTAGTTACTGGAGACTTGTACAAATGGTGTTTTAATTCAAAACTGTTAATGTCTGACTCAGTTGTACCATTAGTTACTTAGCCTTTCAGGTCTAATTTCACTCTAGGAGCAACTGCCTTTTTTTCCGTGCAGCTGGTATACTTTTATATACCAAAAAGCACAATGCATGACCATGCATAGCAGACTCTCTGATAGCCGGACCACCCTATCATTTCGTCAGACTTTGGTTCAAGCAAAGGGCAAAAGCTTGCACAGAACACTGACACATAAACAGTGAGAAACTTTGTTTCCTGCACAAAGTTGGTTTGCTGATTTTTCATGCTGTTTAATATGCTGTAGAGATATTGTACCATCACAATTAAGTCGTAATTCTATGTCTCTTCATCTCAGGAAAGATTGTTTGTTTGCCCGTGGAGTGTTACTCTATCTCACAATGGTGATTTGTGCATAAAGCATATTTGACACAATAAAGTGATACCAAATGGCTCACAAGAGTAACTAGGTTTTCTATGGCTGTTTTTCGAATTAGACTATTTAATCTAGCACAAATATGTAAGTTCATCTATATATTCTCCTGACCAAGCAAGTGTACACTGAAATGAATAAATTGTAAGAAAAGCTAGTGCAAAAATTCATTGCCTTTTTAACTTACATAGGCCTCATTCAGTCGTTATATATTGCTACTACAGAGAAGCTAGTGCCTTTATTTTTTTCCTCGACGATATCTAAGTGGAAGGTGCCTCTTTTTCAGCCTTATCTCACATGCACAGTTCTGTTTCACCCAGTGGCACTCGAGCATTAGGCAATGAAAATTTTTTTATTTTTCTGCAACAAGTGTACTTTAACCTCTTTATGTGTATACAGTTATTAGCATGACATGTTAAATGCTTTGTACTTTTGCTGCATTCTTGGCAACTGTTTTTTAATATCTTTTTATTTTTCCCTTCAATTGGGGCTAAGAATTGGGCGGCATTTCTTTATTTGGAATTGCGCGAGTCAGTTTTTAAAGAAGCTTTGAATTGTGGCTTCTTCGGGTAATTTCTGGCAGCAAAAAATTTACCTCTTTCATTCCAAAGCACAGTGGATAGTGCTCTTGGAGCAAGTGGAATGCTGTGCTGTATCCTTCCTTTGTCTGGGAGCTGTGGAGCAGCACAGCTATGGGGATTGCTCCTGCCTTGGTGGCTGTCAGCAACACTGTGGCTGTGCTTTTTGTGCTGTCACACGATGCAGTCGAGTCCACAAAAATTATCTCTTGTGCTGAATTCAGCTGCTGGGCACGGCGCATGATTGGAGTGGTCACAAGCACTGCCCAACAGTTGTCTTCACTCGATGCTGTATGCACCGCTATGCCTGCGAAAACAATAGCGCAGTTTTATGCAAAACATATTCAGAACTTCTGAACAAATGCAAAATAAAAGGTGTTCTTGAGACATGGAAGGTCAACCAGTTACAAATTTGAGTCTTGCAGTAGTTTGCTCTTTGCAGATGCTCTGTTAATGCATTTTTGAATACTTCCTTATACATTGTAATTTAACATAAGGTTTTGTTCTAGCAAGGTGCTTATCCTGTAGATATTTCCTACATTCGTAAATCATATGCACTGTGTATCTGCCTGTACTTCTACACTTCCTATGGTTAAAAATACTGACGCATCCTTTTTCAGTTGTACACACCAATGTTGCAAGTCTCTCAAGCAACATTTTCCATCGTTCTGCCATTTAACCAGTGTGTGGGAAAATTAGTAGACTTCAGATTTCCTCTCAACCCAGAATAGTTGAAAAATCAAAAACATGCATACAGGTTCAATTTTGATAATTTGTTGTTATTAACAGGTTTTTCAATGTGTTGAAAAATATGCAGTATTGATATTGATTCGTGTTCACGGGAAACAGTTTCCTTTATTTCCAACAGATAAAATTATAATTTGTTTGCGGTTATGATTATGGCGTGTCATACATCACTAAATGAGATGAATTTATTGATAATGCAGTACATTAAAGTATTTAGAGACTTGCATGCAGTTACAGAAATATGGTGGACTATCTGGGAACCAATATCAAATATGATATATAGAGGAATGTAATTGAAACTTGGCACCATAGGATAAGGTGTTTTGGCAGTCCAGGCATGTGGGAAAGGCAATCAGTGTTCATGAAATTAGCATAGCATGTCTGTTTCTCTTCCACCTGGTCTAGTGGCGCGTCATGTCTCATTGCGCCAGCTAAAGGAGAAGTTTGAATGGAGGGTAATGTATCTGATTTACAGGGAGGCTGACAGACGAGTACAAGAGAAGCAAACAGCCTCTCGCGCTAAGCCTCCTTGTAAATCATGTCCTACCAACTGGCCCAGAACTCCACTTTGCTCAAGTGATGAATCTGCTCTGACCTAAAAAGCTGACGAGCATCTTTATGCCTGTCTTGTGGCTGCCGTGCACCAGTTATTCATCTGGACAGCTAATATTCATAATGTTGTAGCACCAAAGGCAATTCTATTTCTCCATATCTGATAGTTCAGAACAGATGCCCTCATGGCCTGCACAACCAAGCACATAACTGCTAAACTTGAAACCTGTGTTAGCAGTGTTTAGTTAACCACTCTAGTGAACAATTAATTTCAGGTGTTTTGTCACACCTTCCAAAGGCTTTTGATCTCAAAAAAGCTTTGATTTAAAAATTATAGGCTTCTCTTTTTCACATCATTTTCACTTCTCTGGTGTGCTCCAGGAATCATGTATTTTCTTGAGTAAGGTGTTGCTTATTTCAATGCATGTTATGGTGGTATCCAAGCATAAATTTTAGGCTTTATCTACTGACACACTGTTGAATTCATTTTTAAAAATGCTTCTTCTTGTTGGCGCGCCCATTCTACGAAAGAGTGTGTCGCAGTAATCTGCAATGAATATGTGATATAGGTAGTATTTGCAATGCAGGCATCTGAAATCACAAGTCAGGCCAGTGGCAGACATTGTGAACGTATGTCTATTTCATATTTATATGACTTCCCTCCTTTCATCACCTGTTCAAGCTAGGCCACACCTTGCATTTGCTGTCTATCATTCACAGAGGCTAGGGCATAGTAGTGCTTCGGCTCACACCGAAGGGAGGGTAGTGAGAAGTAGAATGGAATCATTACTGACATAAGTCTTTTTCAGTACAGAAAACAAAACATGTCAACACATTTAAAGCAAGTTTCTCATCAGGTAGTTATTATAGACAAAGCACTTGAAATATTGTTATGCCCACAAAATTTTTATGTAGGTTGCCTTACCTTGAGCTGCATACTGTGCTGCTTTTTCTTGCAGCTTTTGTAAGGGGTTACCTAGCGGTCCAAACTTGGCAGCTCTCCACTGGTCGTGCCACAAATAAACAGTCCTCCGTAGTGGGTTAACAGCTGTATTTGCCAATAAAACATGGCTGCTGTCATTTTGTGCCAGCACGTCTTCATGGTGTTGGATGGCACGTGCTGGCGTCAGGTCATCTTCAAAATACCTTTCAAAAGTTTCCCTTGTGGCTGGTGTGGCACGGAGCATCCTTAATGCATCTGCTGAGTCTGTGCTGTGGTTGTGCTTGCCCACTACTCTGACCACTGCAGGGAGGGGAGACTGCCTCCTTAGATAAGGGTCAGTCCTCTTCGTGCTGGCAGTGATTTTTTTAATCTTTATGTCGATTTTAGCGGGGCATTTGGTGTTTCTTTTTCCGGATGTTTTGTTTCGCTTGTGGTGCTGACACCTCCAGAATTTGTGAAAGACCATCCTGCATGAAGAAAACATGTTGAAATTAGCATTTGGAGAAATGAAAAGTTTGGTGCAAATTGCAAGATATGTTTGAAGCCATTGACTGAATTACTAGTCCAAGCATCCCCCATTTGATGCTGCAGATTCTGTTGCTCTGGGATTACTGTTTATGGCAATCCCAGGTGAAAATTTCTTCTGGTTCTGTGTTAACCTCAGCAGAGTTGGTCTTTTAGTCCATTGCCAACTTTGCTAGGACTAACAGCTGAGCTTTGCCTTTATCCCATAGCATTCCTTAGCAGCATCAAAACATTAAAACAACTTCCTTTTTTTTTTTTTTTTTTTTTTTTTGATAAACCTTAGGTGCAATGAACTTTAGTTTCCTACCTTTGTGAAACCATACATTCATGTGCTGAAGTAACAATTTCTAGATGCACACATAAAAATTGGGATGCATTGATAGTCATCTATATTTGCCAAGATGTCAGTTACCCTTACAGGACCACAAGGACTAGCTGCCTAGAGTGAGAATGCAAGTATAGCTTCAAACACTGATCAGTAAGCAGCTGCAACAGAAAGTACAATGCGCAACACTTATACATAAAGGCCAAAGGCAGGGGTGAGAGGGAGATGCTGCTATTGGAAAACTTCAGGGTGTGTTCTGACACCAGAAACCCCCCCACCTGGAATGGAGAACTCATGCATGCACGGACATTAAAACTAATATACTGCGAGCTCAACCTGTGTATGCCCTCTGTATTAGGTGTACCAAAGGTGTCAGAGGAGCAGTTAATGAGCAAAGCTTTCTCGTCAAATTTTCGAGCTCATTATGCAGTTAATAGCAGGAATAATCCAAGAGATTTAGCTTAAAATGTCTTAGTCGAGCTCATAATTTCCATCGAAACAATGGGGAAAATTCTCCAGTCTGAAGAACGAAAAGTTCTCTCTTGTAGCCTGCAGTAAATCCCAGTCCAGAACCAGCAAGCTAGGACCATGCAGGCCTCTGCTGGAATAGGTTGGCTCAGCACACTGCAAGCCCTTCTGCTTGGACCACTTGGTCCAGTACAGCTAGGGGACTTGCTTTACTGGGACTGAGACTATGTTGGTCGAGTACAGCAGCATTCCTGCTGTGGTCAATTTATTGACCCAGTAGAAAACCAGAGCAAGGTTCCTATTGGAACCAACCAAAACGAGCAAATACCAGCAGATTCGCAACTAGAAATTTTCACTTAGTTGGGTTTTCATACAACTAAAACAAAGCTATGGGATTGATTATTTGGTAACATTATACAACAGCAAGTATCTCTTCTGAAAAAAAAAAAGAAAAAAACCCATTACGCTAATGCGAAAGGCAATCTTACCGTGTGCAGTCTGCGCGCTCGTTTTCAGTGATCCAACAGGTGTTGGTTTGAGCACCTTACAGCTGTATCCAGTGGTCAGCATCTGCGGCATTTTGCAAGTTGGAGCGAAACACTTTCACGTCAGGTGTTGAAGATTCCAGGTCTTCTACACTATCTGGGATGCCTGTCTCTGCCATCGTTTTTAGCGAGGAGGGCTACAGTTTGAAGACCTGCTGGCGCGGACGAGTTGTATGAAGATACGGACAAAAGCAGAAGAGCGCGGGAAGTTTTGTGCAGTTTCGGTTTCGTTTTTGACATTTGCAACATTGTTAAGTTTGCTTTGTATAAGTTTATATTCTTGTTTATTTTCCTCTTTTTTTTTAATGCAAAGCATATAGTTGTAAATACATAAACTACTGAACAACTCTTTTCACCGTAGATCATGTTCAGATGCTTATAAACTTTTAATTTTTGTTATTGTTAGCTGCACTACGGTGGCTAGGTGGGTAGGTGTGCCGACCGGCAGGGCACAAAGCGTAGTTCCGCGTGCCTCCGCTTCATGACGACGAAACTGGCGCTGCTGTTCTCCGCCCGGTGCTCACCGGCGGATCGTCTGCTACTTGTTGCAATCGCATCGCGCGTTTTGTTAACCTCATTTTTGTTTAAAAACATTGCTTATTACTTGCGTTATCAGTCAAAATAGTAGCTGAAACTGAGACTTTTGCGGTCTGGCATTGAAACAATAAACAGACGACACTAGCTACCTGTTTTCTCGTCTGTTTGCTATCTGTCATCGTCCACATGCAAGCGCCGTAGCGGAGCAGGCGCTGCGCTTTTTGTGAGAAGTGATCGGAATGAAGACCAAAAAGGACACAACTTGTTTCGCACCCTTCTGCAAATCCGGCTACAAGTCATCGAGAAAAGGACTGAAAGTCTCGCTGTTTTCGGCGCCGCGGGATCCCGAACTGTTCAAAAGGTGGGAGCTTGCTCTTCATCGTGCCGACAAGAGGTTGCAGCCACACTCCGTTGTGTGTGAGCGGCATTTTGACCAAGAGTGTATCGAACGGGATTACAAATATATGATAGAAGGCAACGTTGTTAGCCTCCCACGTTCTCACCCACGATTGACGAAAGATGCCGTGCCTTCTGCCCTGCCCGATGCTCCTGCTTACCTGTCAAGAAAGGTGACCGCGAAACGAAAGACGAAGAATTCCACAGGCTGCCGCCCAACCAAGGCTGCCAGAAGTGACAGCCACGACCTTGAGACAGTGCCGGACGATCCAGTACCTTCAAGCTCCAGTGAAGGTATCTCTACGTCTGTAACCGAAGACGTACCTCGTGCGGTTGACATTGACTTCACCACCTGCACGGTATCCCACAGCGACTGGACACATCACTCTATTGAAGATTCTGGCGCCTCTGCGTTCTCGACTTGCAGAAAAAGCGGACAGAGCATCGTTCTGGTGAAAGTAATACTCCTGGAGCACTGTGCGTCAAAACTGCGAGCCGCCGTCCGTGCAAGGCGCCGTAACACAGAAGCTGGATTTGGAAACTCGTGAACAGGTTGGGGACCTTTGGCTGACGTGGATGCCATGATTCCATGTCAGGGCGTAAAATGCAATGACCAACTTGACACCGTCCTCGCGAAATCCAAGAATATAAGAATCCACGGCAACACAATTCATTCAGCTCCAAATGCGTCGGCATCGCCGCAAGTCAAGGAGACTCCTGTTTACATTGCCGATACGCAAAAAAGTTGCTCCTAAATCAGCTGTCGTACAAAAGAACAAAGGACCGGAGGTCGAGGGAGCGCGAAAAGAAGAGAAAGCTTGTAACCGCAAAGTTCAATTAGAGACTGAAGCGAAATATGTTTACTCTTGAGACAAACTGGAAGAGATGAGGAGGAAGAACTCAAAACTAGAAAGCTGCGCGCTCATGTCAATAATAGAAAATTTGCCAGTAAGACAACAGTCACAAGTCATGGCCTGTTTAAATGCTTCAAAGCGGAAAAGCACGAAGGGTTTTAAGTACCAGCGCGAGTGGCTGCTCGAATGCTTGATAATGCGGATGAGGAGCAAACGGCTTTATGAGCACCTGCGCAAGGAGAAGATATCATGCTGCTGCCCGGCAGAACGTGTCTCCAACTGTACCTGCGCGGATTTCGAAGCGGATTCGGCTTCAACAAACGGGTGTTTGCTGCCTTGAAGGAAAAATAATGCAGATGCATGACGGAGCAGCAACGTCATGGCAGCATTATGATGGATGAAATTAAACTTTCCGAGAACCTGACGGTCAGTCACTACGGGAAAGTGAACGGTTTGGTGGACCTCGAAAAATTTTCATCTAGCTCAGAATTGGCGGATCACGCCCTAGTTGTTCTCTTCCAACCATTCACGGGAAAGTGGCACCAGGTGCTTGGCGTTTTCGCCTCGAAGGAGAACGTGAAAGCTGATGTGCTAGCAAAAATTACGGTGGAGGGTGTGATAATGGCAAAACGCCTCACTTTTTGTGGATTTCATAACAACAGACGCTGCTAGCTGGAATCGTTCCATGTGACGTATTTTTGGAATTTCTGGGAAAGCAGGACAAGTTAGAAAGTCTCGCAGGCTTCGCCTCTTTTCTGCAGCTCAAACCTTCGCCTATGATCGGTTGTGAGGACCATAAGATTGAGATCACTAACAGCGTCGTCAAGTTTTACTCTATCATGCGCCTCCACTTCTTGGTCAAGAGCAAGAACCTGGCCCGTGAAAACGCGCGAAAAAAAAAAAAGAAAACACCTGAAATTGAGACGCGTGCTTTGAACGCATAGGCATGATTTTGGGGTGTGTTACTTCACTGACTCAAAAACACTAATGTGTGCATGCCATTTATTGCACTTTCAAAAGTTCAGCTAGAAGATACCGTTTTGCAATACAAGCTTATGCGCTCGTTTTATTTTATTTATTCGCAAGGTCTGCTTACGCCCATGCACACGCATAAATCACAGCTGAGCACTGTGTTAATATATATTCGCGTTGCCTTGTGATGGCGTGGAACATTTAATGAAAAAAAGAATTAAGAACGAGGAAGTGACATAACAGTGTTTGGAGTTGCTTGCCTGAAAAATCGGGAACGCAGCAAACACGCTGTACGTAAAAAAAACAGCCTTAAACTCGGCTCCCCTGCCTTTGTAATATGTTTACATCCCTTCCCTATTCCTGTAAGACAGCTTGTTTGCAATAAACTCATTTTCACTTGGAAAAAAGTGAAGCGAGTCGCTTTCTGTCATGCGTGGCGACAGCCGGAGGAAACGGTCATGAACCGGGCTTTCGCTGGTGGCGCCACTGCGGCGTCATGAAGAAAAGGCACGCGTTACCCCCGCCGGTCGGCACACCTACCCATCTAGACACCGTAGCTGCACTTCCAGCGCCGCAATATAGTGCCTAGAATATACTGGCTAGTGTGCCGAGGGCGCGCGCTGGCGTGTCCGCCGCGGTGATGCCTTCCCGCTACCACCGCGGGGCGGCGCTACCAATAGCTAAGGTGCTATCGCTCCGCGTTCGCGGCCTCGGCAACATAGGCGGCATATAGGTCCGGATAGCGCGCTGCGCTTTTCACTATGAAACCTGTCTCTCGACCGTTTAAGCGCACTTTGTGTCTAAAAACAGTCTTGGTGGAAGACATTCATACCGTCCTAGTACTGTGCGGAGAAAATTATACGCTCAAATAGCGCTCGAGGAAGCGTTTAACAAATACTGTCTGGTCCATGTCTGCTATATATCTGTTTTATTTATTCAGCTGAACCGGATAAGGTCTTAAGCAGAACACATATTGACTTCCTGATATCCAGCGAGAGAAGAAATTTGAGAAAACAACCTAAAGTTGACACGTTGGTTGCAATAGTTTGTTAGTCTGATTAAACGATCGAGTCCGGGCCGGATTCAATATATTGCTATGAAATATTCCGATGACGATTTTATTTGATCTAGAGCCACTCGATTGCGATCCACGCATCGCGATCGCGGATGTTGCGTATCGTATCTATCTTCCTTCTGAGTGAGCGCTCAGTCAGCTCATATCCAGGTGGTTGTCCCGAATTATGGCAACTATATTCTCAATCGCGATCTAACCCGGAACGGATCGACGACGACTGTTATTGTCCGTGTGACACAGGTATCAGAAAATGCCCTTTTACACTGTTCATTAATCCAACTTTGAATTTTATTTACTCTTCGGTCTTTTCTTATGGTCCATGGTATATCGCGATGCCGCAGTCAAGTGCTACGAACGTCAATACGGGCCTCATGCTTTCGGATAGTTTACGTCGACGTTTCTGCAATTCAGTCATGCTTATTGCTAAGGTGATATAGGTGATAGGTTAGTGACGTTTTATAGCGTCACATATATGCTACAGAAAAGAAGGGCGCTTTTTATGTTTTCAAAGATCGCATTCGACAATAAACACAAGCAGTCTGAATCTGTTCTTACTCTTTATTCATTTGTTTTATTACATAAATTCATACATAAATGATTATTATGCGGTGCGCTTTTTTTGTAACAGAAGGAAAGACAAGAAACAAAAGTGGTGATTGTATCACTGATTCTTTTTTTTTTTACAAAGTCTACAATATAGTAAAATTTGAGCAAAAAGTCGCAGCAACAATAAACAAGTAAAAATATAGAAATGAACCGCTAAAGGTTTTGGAGAAAGGCCGCACATATGACACCGCAATAATTTTAAAGTAGTCTGATACCAATTTTTGGTGGTATTTTTTTTTTCACTTGCTAATGATGCGCTAGATATTCCTGTAATTCTCCACGTGGTTTCTCACTTACCACCGCTAAGTAATTTATAATTAATTTTACTTTCTTCACCAGTTTCGGCTTCGCGGTTTCAGCAGCCGAGCGGTTGTTGTACGGTCACAATTGTCTAGGTCACGCGCGGGATTTTAAAAAAAAAAGAAAAAAAAAGAAAAAAAAAAGCTTTAACCACAGACTCACTTATTAGCTCCTCATTTTGCGCTTTCAATACAGCCACTTGTTCTGCGCTCCATGCCAGTTTTCTCTTAGCTCTTCTCAGAGCGCGAGAAATGTTGCAGCATTTATTTGGCTAGTTGCATGCTTTTTCCTTCTTTCTGCGCATCTTGTGTAAGCCTCCGCTGGTATTTGCATTAAGCGCAGCTAACCCCTTCAGAGTTGACGGTCAAGCGACACTTTTTCTGCAAAATATATTCCCATGAATGATATGTGCTTCCTGAATCAGCTGGTTGCAGGCCACATTCGGAACAAAGACCCTCCAGTGCACTCTGCCTATATAGCTCTATCTTCAGCTTTAGATATTGTTGTATTGTACGCGCTTGTTTTTTTCTTTTCCGAGAGTATACACTGTAGTGTCCACAGAACTGCGTTCAGGCTTCCAAAAGTTATCACTTTTTCTATGTACAAAGTGACAAAGTTCTTTTTTTTTTTTTTTTTTTTTTTTTTTAAGGCTCGATAACGCGCGTAGTCTACAGATCCAGCAGGTGCTTCGGTTAATTTGGTCCAAGTTGCAGGTATGTAAACTGAGTCAAACGGATCCCGATGCTCAAAGCTGCACGTCTGCTGCTGCGGGCATGAGTTCTCGCTCGGCTCTTCTAGCTGCTGCCAGCTCCTTGGAAGCATTGTCAAACATCCTTGACGGTGCGTGCATGGCTGTCGTCTGCACCACTGGCATTACGGCACTGCGTTTTTTGTCGTTTAGCGGCCGGTTGGTCACAGAGGTTCCTCAACTTTCTTTTAGATGTCTTCTTAGGCAGAAGATAGTTCGGATAATGGTCGAATAGCATTGGCACGGTTTCAGGATTAATTCGTGGTCTATCTCTATAGCGAGCTCGTTGACGATGCCGTTTACTGTCACTTTGAACGTTCTCTTGATGTAGCTCTCCTCAAAATATTTTTCGCAGACAACACACGTTGAAGTCAACTTGCGGTCCTGTCTTTTAATCAGCCGCTTCCACTACGCAAGCTGCGCAGGGTCCGATGGCACACCGAACATAGAAACCTAGTCCTGATTCGAGCGGTAGCCACTCCGACAAAGCGACACGAAACATGTCTTTTCCCTGCCCTGATGCTTTATTTTTAGCATCATTAGTCGTTGCAAATTTAATTATCTCATATGAATGCAAGAAACAGAACGACTAAAACAAAAGAACAGCGTAGACGCGTCCAAAGCGCTCGAACCCACTGATGGCTCGGCCAGCGCAGCTGCGGCAAATCAAGGGCGCGCCGGCGGCCGACGGCGTCGACGGCACCTTTACGATGAGCAGCGCCCCTGGCGGCCAAAGTTGGAAGGCATCGCCGGCGCGGACACCTCCTCCCATTAAAGAGAGCCCTCCGCACGGCACACTAGCCAGTATATTCTAGGCCAAGACCGACTGAAATACAGACCTGCACAAAAAACAGGGTCCTATGGGACCTCGTGCGCCAACTTTCGTTACCTTTCTCGTCGTTGAGGGCGCTCGGTTGACCTGTTCGTCTGTCATTTTCATCATCATCAAATCACAAATTAATATAAACAAACTGTACCCAAATTAAAAAAAAAAAAAGATCTTTGCCCAAGTTATACTTCTAAAATTTTGCCTTTTTGTATTTTAGCGGACAGTGTTTATTTTTATAATGTTTTTCTGTCGCCAGAAGACATACCGCGATTCCGCTTTGTGCGACGGCACTGCAGTTACTCGCTGCACATGCGCAGAACAGGTGCTTGTGCATTACAGCGTGGACAGATAAATAAACTATAACGACGAAGAAAAATGACAGAACTAATAGACCCTTCTTATTAACAGGTTTACAGTATCGCCAGGTTACCCGTAGTGTTCGTTCCCTAGCGGCGAAGGCTATGAACTAGAAGGTGCGCGCTGGAGCAGTGCTATCTGTGCAGGTCTGTATTTCAGTCGGTCTTGTTCTAGGCACTATAGCCGCAAGGTTATAGTGTTCTAGAATTGAGAAGTGTGCCGTCTGCCGCCGGCGAGCTGGTCGTTTCAGCGATGACAGGAGAGAGGGCGCTGTGTGCAGGAGGAGCACAGTGAGCGCGGAGCAGACAGCTGGGTGAACCGCCTTCGTCACCGCTAGTTCAAACGGACTCCGAAGGGGCGTAGCAATAAATTGTGTCGCTTTAGCTCCCACACGCTTGTCTAAATGTATTAAAACGGTTATGTTCATGAACAAAACAACTAGTTCCCTATAAAATAAGCGGCCGTCGTCAGGGAACGGCAATGTAAGATACAGGTTGCCGACGAACTGACAAGCAACGGCAAGATATATTTCCTGAACGTATTGGGTGCTCTCTTTCTCGAACACTAGCGGGAGGTTCAATGACGAATGTCAAACGTATTTCTATGATCATGTAAATTTTTTATATTGGATGCACCGGTTTATGCGGGCTAGACTGAAGTCTTCCATCGACGCTCACACGTACTGAAAACGCAGTGAATGGTGTTTTAGGCTAGGCTAGCGTGCTTTTTGCGCCACATGTAAATAGAGGTATGCGAAGATTGCTTGAAGACAGAAATTATGCTAGCGCTTACCGATGACTTTATTTAAATGTGGGCGCATACATATGAACTGGCAGTCCTACTCAAAACGATATGAATGAATGAGAGCACATAGCAATTGAACGAAACCACATAATGGACGACGTGAAAAAAAAAAAGTCGCGACTTAGTGCAAGAATATGGTACAAACGTATAAAACTGTACACAACTATATGAGAATTAATGAACTGTACTAGGCCGTGAATAAATTAAGCTGCCAAATTTGAAAACACACAAGAGAAAGGCAGAATGATTCAAGTCCTCAAACACGATTACTTGCACCTCCTCAGGTGCTTTACCTTCTCTGCTTTAGAGGTCTGCTCTTGGTTTAGCGACTTGGCATAAAAACGCAATCGCATGAGGACGTAGAACTTCAGTGTGTTAAGTGTCATTTCGTTGTCATGAGTAGGGCAACCAAACTTGGAAACCTCTGCGCTTTGCAAACACAAAGCAAATTCACGCATGCTATTTGCGTTAATCTTTCTTGAACTGAAAAAAAAAAAACCGTGAAAGACTCTTCCAGCATGTGCACGAGCTTTGCAAGCTCCGAGGACGGATAAAGAAGACCTCCGTGGTCGAAGTTTGAGATATTGATTTTCTTTACAACGAGGGAGAAGAAGAAGAAGAAGATTTTCTTCTTTTTGTGCCGCGCACGATTTGCTTGAAATGAGATAAGCGGAGCAAGTACTGCATTTTGACTTCTTCATGAACTTTCTAGCGACGTATTCTGCAATATAAGCTATGAGACGGCTAGAACTGTGCCTAGTGACGTATCTGTGGTCATCTGAAAGAAGGGTATTCAAAGTACCTTCGACGTCCTCGAGCCTTCCCTCGTCAACCAAACGGTCAAGCTCATCAACAGGATTTGAAAGAAGCTGGGTAGGTTTCTCGCTTATACGGCTAATTCCAAGTAAGGCATTTACAATTTCAGCATTACAATTTCCTGTCTTTTGGGGGCCTCGCTAAGTTATTAACTGTCACTAAACATTGATCCGGCGTGGGATGATCGTTGCAGCCATTAAATTGCCTCACGATGCCGAAGAGGTTTTCTAGTTTGTCTTGGCTTAGTCTCGATGCGATAATGTATGCAAAACCGCATTTTGCAGATAAGTAGTCAACGAGATTGACTGTGGACTGCAAAGTTACCCGAAGGCCTTCCGCGGTGCTGTTGCTTAGAAAACCATGCTTTTAGTGTATTTCGAGAAAGGAAGGGTTCGAATAGGGAAGGCAGCAGAAAGAGCGCGCAATGAGCAAGAAGAAAGAACGAAAGGAAGGATAAGAGCATTCAGTAAAAGAAGGGGGGGGGGGGGGGGCGAAAGTCATACGAGACGGACGGAACTGTTACTGTGCTCTCTGCAAACGTGTTTTCCTGCTTGACCAATCATTGCTCTTCGCTCAACAACGCGTCATAGTACGTGCGATTCATGGGCTCCGCTGACAATCTTCGATTGCGGCGGATTAGAATACTGGATCACCATATATTTAGCATCCACGGGTTGCCTTCAACACCTGACATCGCCTGATACCACCAGTGAGCCTGTGAGTGCCACATTTTCGGCTGTCTGACTTCTCGCTACCCCGTGAAGAGCGCTAACCCTAACGGCCAAGGGGTTGGGGTGCCTTACCGCCGCGGAGACGCCGGTGCGCCCGCGGATGCGCGGCATAGCGTTCGCGCAACGCGGGTCTAACGACGCTCGCCAGTGAGTGCTCCCGCTTCATTGATGACTACCACGACCACGATGATTTCTCTAAGAGGCTACGACCCGACGGAGATGGACTTCACTCTTGTACCAACATCCCAGCAGCAGCTGATGCCCCCGCAGGATCTCCCGAAGGAAGACAACAGCCATGGCTGGAACATATGGTCCCGGCGCAACAACGACAGAGCGGCGCAAGCTAAATCCACGCCTCCCAAGAAAGAGCAGGGGAACAAAGAACACCGAGAGCCTCCTGCACCGAGACCTCCGCGTCTACCGAGTCTCAGGAATTTTCCATACAAAGTCATCATCCGACCTAAAACCACGGTGGATCTGCAATCTGTGGCTCCACGCTCCTACGATCTCGAATTAGGGATCCAAGCAGCCCTCAACACCCCTCTACAAGAAAAGCCAACGCTGCGCGTTGTTAGCCAGCAGAACATTATAATGGTGTGTACTCACTGTGAGGAAGACGCGTTCCGCCTCGCCAAGCTTAATTGTCTGCACCTCGACGGCAAGAGTATAACAGTCACCGCTTATGTTGCCTTGCCAGATGATGTCTGCAGGGGTGTCATACATAATATCAAGCCTGAAGTGAGTGATGACTCTATCTTCCAAGACGTGTCCTCACCCAGCCATTCCATCCTGGGGGCGCGCCGACTGGGCAAGACTACGTCGGCAGTCATCGTCTTCGCCGGGCAGAAGGTTCCCTTCACGGTCAACTACGGGTGGTCAGAGCGCCGCTGCTACATCTACCGGAAAACAAGGGCGGCTTGTATCAACTGTGGAACGCCAGGTCACCGAGCAGATGTCTGCCCGAAACCCAAGGGGGCTGCTTGCCAAACCTGTGGAACGCCGAGTCCAGATGAGACGCACGAGTGCACACCCGTTTGCGCGCTGTGCAAGGGCCCGCACAAGACTTATGCAAGAGACTGCAAGGAGAAATTCCAGAGACCGCTGAACAAGAACGCTAGTGCCGCGTCATCAAACGCGGCATCAACAACGAAACTTGAAGATGAAGAAGATAGGAGCAGGCCAAGGCAGAAGAAGCAGCCTGCACAGCGACACAGAGGAGCGTCGTCATCAGTCTCCCGCTCTCGTTCCGCCTCCCGCGGCCGTTCCAGCTCAAGACGCCGGGCAACAGGCTCCACCCAGAACGCTAGTCACGTGGAGGCGGGTAAAGAACAAGGGAAAGAGAACCTCATCAAGACCACCGGGGCGCCGAAGAAGACGTCCTCGGGTCAGCTTTCAGATTCGAAGGTGAGCTTTGCAGAGTGGCCTCCCCTTCCCTCGTCCTCCCCTCAGAATAACACGGAGTTGGCAGCACTCAAAAAAGAGATAGAAAGTCTGAAAAAACAAGTCAGTGCTTTAACAATCCAAAACCAAGAGCTTAAGCGAGCTACTACTAGCGCAATAACCCCGGTAACTCAGCCGACTCCTCAAAACCAAAAACAGCAGGTAGTACCTAGCTCCCAGCCCGCCTTAGGCGAGGTCTATCAACAAATTATCCAAGAACTGAGGTCCTTCAAGGAGGAGTTTCAAGCTTTTCCAATTTACGTGAACGCCCAATTGCAAGAAATTCGAGAGCAGATTGCAAACAACCGACGATACACGGAGACGGCAATTTCTGCACTTCGGAAGGAACATGCGTATAAAAGACATAAGTCGAAATTCGCTCGCACAATGCAAGTGGACGAGCCATCCGATACGGATTCAACATGCCAGCCAAACCTAGAGTAAAGATCTGGCAGTGGAACTGCCGGGGATACAGGAGAAAGCAGGCTGCTCTAAATCTACTTATATCTCAGGAGTCTGACCCACCGGCAGCTATCCTAATTCAAGAACCCCACCTAATACCTATTAAACTCCAAGACTATGTCACTTACCAGCACGACCAGTTAACTGCCACGTTAGTGCACAAATTATACACTGCCATATTGCACGACCCTTTCGAGCCGGATATTGCGCACTGCTATATAACTATTCTTCCTGTCCAAAGAGGAGCGGCAAGCACGCACGTATTGAATGTATACAGCCCTCCTAAAGACAGGCACGCAAAATTGGGTTCCCTCATAAAGAAATTTCTGACCTTAGTGGGTCATTCCCCCTGCGTGATTGGGGGCGACTTCAACGCACCACACCCTTCATGGGGCTACCCGGCAGCGACACCAAAAGGCAGAAAACTGGAAGAAGTAGTGACGCAAGAAGGGTTATCGACCCTCACCGATCCCCTTACCCTACGAGGCTGGGAAACAGTGTCAGTAGAGATACGTGTCCTGACCTGACGTTCACCAAGAACATACAAAGCGCCATTTGGAAGAATACCGAACAGCACCTGGGAAGCGATCACTTCATACTCTCTCTGGAGATAAGCACAAATGCGTGCAAGCGCAAAATAGGTATCGCAAGAGTTACGAACTGGGACAGGTGGAGAAAGGCCCAGACATCTCCTGCAAACCCTATTACCGACCTAGAGGAATGGGTTAAAGATGAGGTGCACACTTTGAAAGCCTTTACAAAAGAGGTCTGCACGACAGAGGACTGCCCAGCGGTCGATACGCACCTTCTACATTTATGGGAAGCGAGGCACTCATTGACAAAGAGATGGCGCAGACAGCGGCTTAACCGCAAACTCAAGAAAAAAATAGAGGAGATAAACAAAAAGGCAGAATCCTATGCCATATCCTTAGCCAGACAGAACTGGAATTCGCTCTGTGATGGTATTCAGGGGAAGCTAGGGGTGTCAAAGACTTGGAAGCTCCTACGTGTCCTAATCGACCCCAGCAGCAGCAAGTCGGCCACTAAAGACAGGCTCACGAAGATCGTACACGCCACCCCGGGTACGGACACAGAGTTGATGGAAAAGCTCAAGACCAGGTATCTGTGCACTGACCAAGTCGTGGAACAGCCGGAGTATTCTGGGCTGCCGAATCCCGAGCTGGACATCCCACTCACGAAAGAAGAAATAAAAGCAGAAATCGCGGCCATGAGAAAAAATGCAGCTCCAGGTCCAGATCA
>JAJIZL010026255.1:0-154690 GCA_023969395.1 Amblyomma maculatum
TGTAGTGTGGTAATATTCGTCTTCATAGCCACTGCCATGCATCGCGTGCTGACACGCTCGAGGACGAAGAAGTTGGTCCCTTCCTCGTTGCCTCGCTGATTCGCCACGCCTAACGCTCCGCAGCGAGTTCATCCTGAGCGACTGGATTCATCTGGATTTACCGAATAAAGACACCCCTACAATTGGTGCAGGTGGTGCTGGGTACGTTCCCGTCTACCCTGGAACTAAGAAGCCGCACATTGCCATCAGTTTCCACCATGCCGGACGATACTGCCTCAACATCACCGCCCCTACCAGCCACGGTCCTGTGTTCTGGAGCTCTACGGCAGCGTGACCCATGCCTCTTCAGTGGCATGGCCGATCAAGACGTCGATAATTGGCTGTCGGCGTACGAGCGTGTCAGTACTTACAACCGATGGGAAGACACTACCAAATTAGGTAACGTAATCTTTTACCTGACTGACGTGGCGAACCTCCGGTTTCGCAACCATGAGGCAGACCTGCCATCTTGGTCTGCATTTAAGAAGAATTTTGCGGAAGTGTTCGGCCGCCCTGCGGTTGGCAAGCTCCGAGCAGAACAACGCTTGCGTGAGCGCACTCAGGAGGCCGCAGAGTCGTTCACTAGTTACATAGAAGAGATCGTTGGCCTGTGCAAGCGTGTCGACCCCGTAATGTCCGAAGCAGATAGGATAGAAAACATCATGAAAGGCATATCTGACGACGCGTCCCAGATGCTATGGGTGAAAAATCCTGCCACGGTCAGTGACGTAACCAAACTTTACCAGAGCTACGACGTGCTTCGTAGGAAGCGCGCTTCTATCCGGCGGTCCGGTGTTAGAGACGACACCATCTCTACACTAGCTCTGGGCGGTTCTACTCCATCGGACGACAGTTCTTTGATTCAACAAATCAAAGCCTTCGTTCGATAAATGGTCGCCCGCCAGCTATCACTGGTCCCTCAGTTACAAGATACTGGCCGCCTTGTTCCTGACATGGCTCCGTCTTTGGCCCCTTCCATAAGGCGTGCCGTGTAAGGCCACATCGCTGATGTCCTTCCGCCCAGTTCCGTGCTCTCGCCCAGCCCAGTGCTGCCGGCCAGCCCAGTGCCAGCGCAAGTAACGGCACCACTAACGTACGCCCAAGTTGCGGCCAGGCCGCTAATGCCATCAGGACCTCTTTTCTACCAGGCCACTCCTTCTAACCTTCTTCGCCTTTGGCTGGGTCTGCATTCAATATCCCTATTCCAAGGGTACGCCAACGCCCTACGAACCCTTGGCGTACCGCGGACAAGCGGCCAATCTGCTACTCTGGTGGGCTGCCGGGTCATGTGGCACGCCTTTGCCGCCAACGCCTTCCACCTCCTTGACTTAACCTTTGGAACTACTCCTACGATACCGACCAGCCCTCGCCGAGAACTCCGCCCGGTTCCGACTTTGTATCTCGCGACAATCAAACATATACCACTCGCCGACCATCTTCCCCTCGTCGCCGCTCGCCATCTCCGCTACGACGTTCTACCGGCACTGTTGAGGGAAGCTAGCAGTCGCAGTTCCCGGGGCAAGAACTGCGCATGGTTCGAACTCTTCAAGTCCTCCGTGTTATCCTTCTAACGTAATACGAGTGTTTGTCAACGGTGTCTCAATACCCGCTCTTGTCGACACAGGCGCTGCCGCAATCGTCATCAGTGAAGCTCTCTGCCGTCGTTTTCGCAAGGTTACCATCGTGCTTTCCAACTTTTCGCTTCGCACCGCCTCATCACAGCGCTTCATCCCTCAGCGGCGCGCACGGCCCGTGTTCTCATCGAAGATGTCTTGTACACCATCTAGTTTATTGTACTGTCTCACTGCTCACACGACATCATCCTGGGCTACGATTTCCTTTTCACTTATCGTGCCGTTATTGACTGTGCCCGCGCGGAAGTTTCGTTTTTACCTCTTTGTGATACCGTCTTGTGTGATGTCCCTACCCAGTCTGCAAAACTCCTTGTCGCCAATGACACAGACATTCCTCCATTTTCTGCTGCCCTCGTTCCACTCTCCTGTGAAAGCGTTACTACTTCGACTGTCTTCTTCACACCTTCCGATGCCGCTTCACGCCATCCCTGCCTTCTGCTCCCATTTGCTGTTCTGAAGTTCGAAGATGGCCTTAGTGCAATGAACGTCTCGAATCCATTTTCGTGCCCGTCCGTCCTGCGACGCGGCGAGTGTCTCGGTCGTATTAAAGAGCTTGACCCTGCGCTTGTAAATACTCTTCCTGCCACACCTACTTCATTAGACGTTAATGTTCTCAGCCCTTGCGATATAGCGACCGCTTTGACACCACCCGATGTTCTTCAACAAGCTATTGACGCAGATCTTTCACCCACACAACGGGATCAACTCGCCGCTCTTCTACAGAACTTCACTTCTGCCTTCGACCTTCCTCACACCGCGAAGGGTCGCACGTCTGTCGTTACGCACACAATCGACACTGGTACAAACGCACATTTACGACAGTCAGTCTGAGCGCCAAGTCATTGCCGATAACGTGGACGACATGCTTCGCCGGGGCGTCATACAGCCATCTAACAGTCCATGGGCTTCTCCGGTTGTTTTGTTCACTAAGAAAGATGGTTCCATCCGGTTTTGCGTCGATTACCGTAGGCTAAACAAACTCACGCGCAAAGATATCTATCCTTTGCCACGAATCGACGACGCCTTGGACTGTTTACAGGAAGCCGAGTATTGCTCCTCTTTGGATTTGCGCTCCGGCTACTGGCAGGTACTGATGGCTGATGATGACCTCTCGAAAATTGCCTTTATAACACCGGATGGCTTATACGAGTGCAACGTTATGCCCTTTGGCCTTTGCAATGCCCCAGCTACTTTCGAGCGCCTGATGGACACTGTTCTTAGTGGACTCAAGTGGCAGACCTGTCTTTGTTATCTAGATGGCATCGTAGTTTTCTCTACCGATTTTTCTTCTCACCTTCTCCTCCTAAAGCATGTCCTCACGTGTCTCGCCGACGCTGGGCTTCAGTTGAATTTGAAGAAGTGCCACTTTGCAGCTCGAAAACTCACAATTTTAGGCCACGTAGTCTCTAAGGACGGCATTCTTCCCGACCCCACCAAACTTCGCGCAGTTGCAGAGTTCCCGAAGCCGACCTCCCTGAAGCAGCTTGGGAGCTTTATCAGCCTCTGCTCCTACTTTCAACGCTTCATCTTGAACTTCGCCTCTATCATTGCTCCTCTAACCCGGCTCCTTGCCGGCAACTTCGACCTTTCCGACTGGACTGTAGCCAGCGATAAAGCCTTCGACACTTTACGCCGCCTTTTGGTTTCGCCTCCCATTCTACGCCACTTTGATCCGACTGCGCCTACGGAGATCCACACTGATGCCAGCGGTATTGGGCTTGGTGTCGTCCTTACACTGCGTAAGCCTGGTTACAGCGAGTATGTTGTGGCATACGCCAGCCGAACATTGACGAAAGCAGATTTCAATTATTCAGTCACAAAAAGGAATGTTTGATCATTATTTGGGCTATCGGAAAATTTCGTCCCTATGTGTATGGCCGACCGTTTTATGTTGTGACCGATCACCACGCTTTTTGCTGGCTGGCCTCTTTGAAAGACCCATCCGGTCACCTTGCTCGCTGGGCTCTCCGCCCCCAGGAGTATGACATCCATGTCATTTATCGATCAGGTCTGAAGCATACGGATGCGGATGCTCTTTCCCGCTCGCCGTTACCAAGTGATACCTCTTCTGACCATGTCTGTGCTTGCGATTTGTCGACTCTTGCCACTGTCGACATGGCTACCGAGCAGCGGAATGACCCCTGGATCAATGCCCTTTTGGATTTTCTCTCAAGTCCTACTCCCGGTCATTCATCCAAAGCACTCGTCCGGCAAGCCCACCACTTCTCCATTCGTGACGGTCTTCTATATCGCCGCAATTACTTGCTTGATGGAAGGAAGTGGCTTCTAGTCATTTCGCGTCATCTCCGTGCCGACATTTGTGCTGCGTACCATGGTGACCCATAATGTGCTCACGGTAGCATATTGAAAATCTATACGCGCCTACATCTGCGATTTCACTGGCGTGGAATGTACCGCTTTGTGCGACATTTCGTGCGTTCTTGCGAATCTTGTC
The DNA here is from genome assembly GCA_023969395.1 of Amblyomma maculatum. Classification (NCBI taxonomy): domain Eukaryota; kingdom Metazoa; phylum Arthropoda; class Arachnida; order Ixodida; family Ixodidae; genus Amblyomma; species Amblyomma maculatum. The sequence continues at coordinate 4,129 of JAJIZL010026255.1, forward strand.
AACGCCGAAAACCTCCTCAGAAGTCCCCCGTTTCGGTGCAGCCGTTACCTTGTCCTGCTCGTCCGTTTGACCGCGTTGGCATAGATCTCTACGGCCCTCTTCCAACTACTCCCGCTGGAAACCGGTCGATTATCGTGGCAGTAGACCACCTTACTCGTTACACTGAAACATCACCATTACCCTCTGCTACTGCAAGAGACGTTGCTTTGTTCCTTTTCAACAACTTGATTCTTTGCCACGGGACTTCAAAGGAACTGCTCAGTGACCGCGGACGCGTTTTCTTGTCCGACGCTCTTGAGGCCCTACTGAAATAATGCCGCATCATTCATCGCACCGCTACTTCTTACCACCCTCAGACGAATGGCCTGACAGAACGCTTCAACCGTACTCTGAGTCACATGCTGGCCATGTACGTCAACGACGCTCATTCCAACTGGGACCAGGTTTCCTTTCGTAACCTACGCGTACAACACTGCAATACAGGCAGCCACTGGATTCTCTCCCGTCTTCCTTCTATACGGGCGCGAGCCAACCTGCACAATGAACGCGCTTTTTCCCTACCGCCCTGATGTTTCAGAATCGACGGCACTCTCGGACGCCGCCCAGTACGCAGAAGAAGGCTATCAGCTCGCTCGTTCGCTTACAAAGGAAAACGAGTGGCAACAAAAACCCCATGGCGACACTGGCGAGGCGCCTTCATATGTACCCAACTCCCTGGTCTGTCTCTGGGTTCCTATCACAACCACCGGCCTTTCAAAGAAGCTTCTTGCTCGGTATCACGGTCGATACCGATTCCTTCGAAAAACATCTCCTGTGAACTACGTAGTTGAGTCTTTTACGCCCTCTGAGGACTTGCGTCGCCGTGGACGCGAAACAGTTGATGTGCACCAAATCAAGCCCTGCTACAATCTGTTTGCTATTAAGGCTCCATAAGTCGCCAGGATGGCTCCTTCTCTACCCTGGGGGGATTGTAGTGTGGTGTGGTAATCTTCGTCTTCATAGCCACTGCCATGCATCGCGTGCTGACACACTCGAGGACGAAGAAGTTGGTCGCTGCCTTGCTGATTCGCCACCCCTGACGCTCTGCAGCGAGTTCCTCCTGAGTGGCTGGATCCATCTGGGTTTACCGAATAAACACACCCCTACAATATATATATATATATATATATATATATATATATATATATAGTGTGTGTATGTGTGCACAAATTGAGGAAGAGGGGAAAGTAAGTGAAAGGGAGGAGGTCGTTATGATACACACAGGAAAGTTTAAACCATCAGTCGCTAGGCCAAAAATATCGTGGCGATTCTTTTCCGCATTTTACTACGTTATTGACCTAAACCAGCGCTGTAATCAGTTTATGGGAACATAAATATAAGGTAGGAAAAACAATGCGCTGATTATGCTCGACCCAAATATAGCGTCCAGTGCTCTTATCAATTTATCTAAGTTGTCGGTTGTCCAACCATCTGCTTGTTTGGGTATTAACGTTGCCTGGTACTGAACCTGGAGAGATCTCCAGCGCCTCCCACTTTATAGTGGCACGCGTGGAACGTCCTGCTTTACCATGAGTGTCACGTAGAACGCGATGAACATGGGTGACCTAAATATGTGCGAGAAGCCTCTTGATGTATACCTATGGCTTCAAGAATAATATATTTGATAACCTCTTAGTCTAATAAGCAGATTATTCATGGGGAAGGGAGGGCTTGTTATGATGCACAAAGGACAGAAGCCAACAGTCAGCGAGCAAAGGAAAGGGTTGGAGATTTGTAAAATTTTACTTTGGTATCTGTTCGGTTCCCAATCTTGGGAACCGAACACAATACCTACAAATATCTAATTAGCTGCTCTTACCAACTGATATATCGTAATGAAGCATTTCAGTTCCCATTTTAGGCAGACGTAAGATTAGGATCTCAAATATGTTCCGGTCATCTTACGGAGTATAGATTGTCACCAAGGTAAATCCGCGGCGGCAAGGGAGCACAACAATATTGTAGATACTCGAAAGAATGGATTTTAGAGGCTGGTTGACTTACCTTCCTGGTCAAGTGGAGAGACCAAATATTCAAGAACAGTGCAGGTAGGGTCCGCCCACAGAAATTTATAAGATGCATGAGGGGCAGCTAGAATTCAGAAATGAGGAATTGGTTTTCTTGAGTTGGAAATTATTTGGCAAATTCGTTAAGGCTGGAGCAAAACCCGTATTCCGAAACAAATTCTAAATGAAATAATAAATATGTTGCCAAATTTATTTATGACCGCGATTCTCGCTAACCTTCCTAGTATACCAGCACAAAAAGTGCAGAAGAGTATAGAATTCTCGCCAAGAATACAGGCTGCATAAAATATGCTTAGAGTTCCCGAGACAGCTATGTGCTTATGCGACCTTATTTTTGTTTTGTAGTGAGAGCTACACTACTACAGCCGCTTAGCCTAATCACCGCGACCGCACTTTCCACGTGGTCGCAACTGGTCTTGAGCCGTTGCCTAGCAACCGCCACAGTTGGTGGCGCCGCTGGGCCGGTCTCAAGAAAAAAAAACGTCTCCACCGGGAGTCTAACTCCCATTCATCGGATCCCCAGCCGAGTGCTTTACCAAATTAGCCACGTTCGGAATTTTTTTATTTCCTGTCAACAGAGTACACATAGGCATGAAAATCACTAGCCTATCTTTGGCTCAAGCAGTGAGTTAAAATGTTTTGATTTTAATCAATCCGTCGACCACATACATCCACAGAGGCTGCTCAGGCTGGCCGGGGGGAACATTTCTGAGCAATGTTACACTTTCGATGAAGTTGTCCCTGATCAATCGCACATTTTTTTCTGCGTACCTAAATACCATCAGGAGCGTCGCGATGAGTATAATGATGAGACATGAGACAAGTGTGATTTTTCCACACGAGCTTATATTGTAATTTTTCCAATTAGTGAAAATATCTGGGCAGCTGTTGCCGCTCGCAATGCATTGTTTCTAAACTCGCCTCGTAATATTAGGAAGATGGTACCATTTTAGGCTTGATATTGGGAAATTTACACCCACCAACAAAGGCTAATATAGTATGGAGGTGGCGGCCTCTAAAACAGGGTTGACCTAATAGAGACCGCCTGAATTCGAAACATTATATTCTGCGGTCAAATACCGATTCAGTTATCAGCTATAGAGTGTGATGTTGCATGCTAGCTTGGAACCACTGGCGCGATATCTCTGTGTGCATGTGTGGATATATATGATGTTAGACAAAATTGATTACATTTTGTTTTCGCTAAATTGCCTTCAAACCTGATCAGCTAGAGTTTAGGCTCAAATTTGACAACTAGGCTGTGATTTTGTGTAGTATAATATATTGTGAAAAAAGGCTAAGTCGAGACGCAAGGTCGTGACGGCATGGTCGTGATGGCAAGGCCAGTGATGCCTTGTCTAGCGTTTAATTCGATGGCGAAACCAGGCGCGTGGCACAGCCGGCGCCGAGCGACGATGACGGTACAAATGAATGAAGAAGATAATGGCATGTAAATATGAAATAATATCCATGGAAGGCTCACACAATCTGTCCAGGGGGTCTAAAGCGGCCAGCCTGACCGCTCCTAAATGAAGCACCGCGGCGCACAAACGGTTTCAAGTTAGAAACATGAACAATTTCAGTTCCGGGGTGGCACCGATCGGCTGGGGGATCAACAGGCACGACGTTTTAATTCATTGAGGAAGTTTGGCTGATCACCCCGTAGGGACCAAGGTAGCGGTGGTGGAATTTGTCACTAAGGCCAAGGGTTCGCAGTGGTGTATAAAGCAACACTTCGTCACCACAACGAAAAGAGACCACGCGATCCGTAGAATCGTAGCGACTCTTCCGGTCTTCCTGGCGCGCTGCTGTGTTGAGGTGGGCAAGATGACTGCATCTGGCTACACGAGATAAGAACTGGGTAGGTACTGATGTAGATCAGTAGGGCGTAGAGAAGAAGGAAGCGTCGATAATTGTAGTGGGAGGAAGGCCATAAACAAGGAAAAATGGAGAGTAACCGGTAGTCTGCTGTACTGCTGTATTATAGGCGAATGTGACGAAGGGTACAATAGTGTCCCAATTTCGATGATCTGGTGTGATGTATATGGATATCATATCCGATAAGATGCAATGAAATCGCTCAGTCAGGCCGTTAGTCTGGGGTGTAGCTTGATGTTGTCTTATGAAAGGTGGATGACGCGTGGAGAACTTAAGCAACGACTGTTGATAAGGCCGTCCCGCGGTCACTTAGGAGTACTCGCGCAGCACCATGACGCAGTACAATCGATCCCAAAAAGACAGTTGCTGCTTGTTAAGCGGAACCAGTCGGTACAAATGCTGTCTCAGCGTAGCGTGTAAGGTGGTCGACAGCTGTTATAATCCAATAGTTACTCCCATCGGAGGGTAGGGGAACATATATGTCAATGCCGACTACTTTTATTGACGTAGCGCGACAGGGAAGAGGTTGAAGAATGCCAGCGGGCTAAGAAGTAGGCCGTTTTCGACGTTGACACAGAGGGCAGGATGCGACGTATTTGGAAACGCTAGAAGATAGGCCAGGCCAAAAGAATCGTTTTTTCACGCTGTCTTATGTTTTGTCAAAACCAAGGTTACCTGCAGTAGCGTCATCGTGGAGAGCCGCCGGTATTCGTGGGCGAAGCACACGCGGCACGACTGGGATCCAGCGAGTTCCATCAGGGCAGTACACGTAGTGGCATAAGATGTCATCTTCGAGCTTGAAATTGCGAAGCTGTAGGCGAAGCATAGCATTGGGCGAATCCGAAGGGCCGATAAAGCGATAGATAATAGGATGGCAGTAAGCATTGGATAATTGCTGTGATCGGAGAGCTTGTTTATTCTCAGAGTCGTCAAAAAAACTGTTGTGATTTGTTTGCCAGAGGTGAAAATACATTGCGAAGAAAAACAGTAACCTGATTCGAACGTGGACAGCGAAAAAGAGCTTCGGCGTCTTGGTGTTGCCGACCAGATTTATAAGTGACGTGTAAATGGAATTTTGGCAGGCGCAGAATCTAACGGCCAAGTCGGCCTGTGAAATATTTGAACCAAGACAACCAGCAAAGAGCATGGTATCGCTCAAAACTGTGAAGTGGTGACCCTATAGGTAAGGGCGAATTTTTGGACAGCCCAGAAGACTACAGACACTCCGGCTCGGTAATGGTGTAGTTTTTCTCAGCTGAAGTTATAGTGCGCGTGGCGAGGCATTCACTTTCTCACGCGAAGTTGCATCGCGGTGAAAAAGTACAATGCCAAGACCATGACCACTGGCATCGGTGTGCAGGATGGTTGGAACGCTGCCACTGCAGTGGCCAAGAACAGGATCTGATGTGAGGGCGCGCTTTAGGTCGTCAAAAGCATTTTCACACTGTTCAGTCCACACGAAAGGGCTGCGTACGTTAAGTAGTTCATGAAGTTGAGCAGCAATAGTTGCAAAATGCCTTATAAAACGCCGGAAATAAGGCGCCAGGCCGAAGAAACTGCGCAAATCTGCCGTCCGTTGTGGACGAGCAAAGTTCAAGACCGCGATGAGTTTCTTCAGGGTCCGGACGAATGCCGTCATAGCTGACCAGACGTCCCAATTTTTTAATTTCCTTCTGTGCAAAGTGGCACTTTTTGGTGTTGAGCTGAAGGCCCGGCGAAGCGAGACCCGTAAGGACGTCATTCACTTGCATGAGATGTTCTTTAAAAGTTGACGGAAAGATAACAATGTCATCCAAGTAACATAAACAGGTTCTCTATTTTAGGCCACGAAGTACAGTATCGATCATTTTTTCAAATGTCACTGGAGCGTTACGAAGTCCGAATGGCATAATATTAAATTCGCAAAGGCCATCAACAGTTGCGAAAGCGGTTTTTTTTTGTCGTCCTCGTGCATAGATATTTGCCAATAACCTGAGCGGAGGTCCAAAGTCGAGAAATATTGGGCGCCTTGGAGGCAGTCAAGGGCGTCATCAATTCGCGGCATCGGGTATACATCTTTGCCGGTAATTTTGTTGAGTGTGCAGTAATCAACACAAAGGCATACCGAGCTTCCCTTTTTTTTAACTAGCACGGCTGGGGAGGCCCATGGGCTTGTTGAGCGACAAATAATAATGCGAAAGAGTATGTCATTTACACTTTTTTCAATTACTTTTAGTTCAGAGGGGGAAACCCGATAAGGCAGCCGGCGAACGATAGAGTCACATTCAGTAAAGATGCGATGGTGCGTAACACTATTCTGTCCCAGTGGTGGGGAAGTGGCATCAAAATGGCTTGGTGGTATCGAAGCAATGTCAGCAGTTCTTGGCGTTGGTTCGGCGTGATACAGATGTACCGCTTTTCTGTGATTGTGATCTGTGAGCCCAACATGCCGGCTGCTTTCCGCTTTTCTGGATATGTTCTGCTATGGTCTCGAGAAGCAGACGAAACGAGAAAAGTGCTGGTGTACGCCAAGACATTGCGCACGTCTTGCATGCTTTACAGCCCCGCAACACGAACCATTACTTTTGTTTGACATTAATCACGAAAGGACGAGTATGTTCTGTAATTGGCGCTTATATTCAACCAAGGGATGGCTTGGACAAGTCATATCTATTTTCAGCAATCCAGTGTTGTGCAGCTCCTCGTATTATCATGGGGACTTTAATGCTCACCACCCCAAGTGGGGTAGTTGCCATAATGAGCAATCGAGGAAGAGACCTGGCAGACTTTATGCATACGCAAGCTCTCGTCAATATAAACGACGGTTCACCGATGTTTCTACGGGGAACAACCTACTGCAGCTGTTTAGATGTGGCGTTTGCTTCCAGAACCCTGCATCCTTCTGCTTCTTAGTGTAGTGATGTGGAAACATGGGAGTGATCACATACCAACGTCCGTAGGCATCAAGTGGTTTGCACCTGCCACTTCGCCTCGTGTGCAATACACAGATTGGACCGCCTTTAGGGCATCGGTGGAGACTTCCAGCGTGGACCTCCAGTCACCATCTCAAATAGAGGGCCTCAATACTTGCTCTCTCTCAGTGAGAACACTCGCTATGTTTGTGTGCCGGTGTCAGTGTCTCGTATCGACGTGGAATTCGAGCGGCTTCTCGCGATCCGTCGGCGGGCTGAAATGAAGTACAGAAGAACAAAAACCGCGCAAGATTTCGCACTTTCTCGCCGAGCTAGACGACACGTTTTGCGCCACCTGGAGAGGTTAGGACGACAACTTTGCAAACATTTCTGCTCATCACTGGATCCCCGTAAGCCCCTGTCGCGTATCTGACACGTTGCGAGAAGCTTGCAGACACCTCCACGAGAAAGGCACCCTTTTCGTGCGCTGGCCTGTTATCAACGCCGCAATGAAGCTTACGTAGCTGAACAATTTTTTAAAATGGTTGTGGATACAGACCAGGCACAGTTACCAATTTCAGAGGTTTCTGCGCCACCTTCGCCGAATGATCAATACTACGTGCGCTTTACAATAGCTGAATTAGACACCACTCTTGGTTCTTGTCGGCATTCATGTGCACCTGGTCACGACGGGATTACTTATTCAACCTTATCAAACCTAGGCAAGGATGGTAGAACTGCACAACTTAAATATGTCAATGATATATAGACTTTTAGTACTGTTTCTGAACACTGGAAGATAAGATTAGCCGCCTGGTTGCTCTTTTGAAGCCTAGAAAGCGTCCTCTCGAACTTTCCTCATACCGGCCAGTTGCCCTAACAAGCTTTGTTGGTAAAGTTATGGAGTGATTGGTGCTGGCAAGACTTGAGGAGTATCTAGAGAGTAATGATCTTTATTCGAATACGATGACTGGATTTCGCCGGGGACGCTCTTCCATTGACAGCGTCATCGACCTTGTAGCGACAGTAGAACACGAAAACCATCCCCGTCGACTAGTAGCTGCCGTCGTTTTAGATTTAAATGGAGCTTACGACAACGCCTCCATGAAGATATTCTGAATGGACTTGACTACGTCAGAGTTGGTGGCCGGCTGTACCTGTAGATTGTAAGCTATCTCAGTGGTCGCTCTGGTAACATGACTATGCCTGAAGGAGATACTACCTACTTTCAGGTCGGTCATGGAGTTCCATAGGGAGGCGTCCTCAGCCCAACTTTATTTAACGTTGCGCTAATTGGCCTGGTGAGTGAACTTCCAGCTAACATCAATATAAGAGCATATGCTGACATCTGCATCTGGGCCTCTGGTTCGACGCGCCCACAACTACGTGCGAGATTGCAACGAGCTGTGCCATCGACATCGATGTACTTACGGCGTCAAGGTTTATTTTTAGCGGGAAGAAAAAAATGTGCAGTGATCGCATTTACTGGAATATGTGTCAGGCGCTACCCGATTGCTCTTCATGGAGTCGCAATACCGTACGTCTCCAGGCAGAGAGTCTTGGGAGTAATTATTGACCACCGGCTATCTTGGTCAAAACATACTAATTAGTAAGGTGAAGAAAAGGCTAACTAATTTTTGCCATGTACTTCCTTTCATAGCTGGCATCAAATGGGGTTCAACTGAGCGCTCCTTAATACGGCTTTACGAGGCTTTGTTTGTTGGCTACATCCGATAGAGTCTCCCAGTACTCTCTAGTAAGAGCATTTTTTCTGCTTGCGGACTTTATAGAGCGCGCAATCGCAGGCACTGAAAATATGCCTTGGATTGCCCAGATGCACCTATAACAAAGGCACAATTGAAGAGGCACATGCTCGCCCAATATCAATATACTTGTCACAAAAAACCACTTCGTGTATATTTACAAGCGCTTACAAGACACCGTTTTCACCCACTAAGCAAGATTCTGGATGAGCGGCCGGACTGCAGTTTTACAAGTGCACTCCGCTGCCACCAGACGCAAGTATCGACAGAATATGCCCTTCCATATCGTCTCGCCCAACCACCATGGACGATGGATAAACTTTTGGTGCGCATTCGTGTTTCAGGATTACTAAAGAAATCAATGGTACCACTTAGTGGACTCAAACAACTTACACTGGCGCACATCTGGTCAGACTATCCTAATTATATTCACGTATACAACAATGGATCTGTGTCAGCATAGGCATCCGCTGCAGCTGTGGTCAAACCAGCTCAGAAAACGACTCTCCATTTCCTTTTCGGACATACTTCTACATCAACCGCTGCTGAACTTGTAGCCATTCGGGAATCTATTTGCTGCATATGTGGGGAACCACCTCAAAATTGGTGTATATTCACGGACGCAAAGACTGCATTGCAAATTTTGGAAAACTTCTCCGCCACACTGCCTATCAGTCCCTGGCACTAAACGTTATGGAGCTCCTGACATCTGCCCAGCTGCAAGGCCACAGGATAATGTTTTAATGGATCCCTGCCCACTGCGGGCACCATGGGAATGACCAGGCTGATGTTGAAGTGAAAAGCGCACTCATCAATGGCCTCCAAACAGCTGTGCCTTTTTCAAGATCGGATGCGACGTGCCTTCTTACGAGTTGTATGAAGAATACTACAACAGCTTACTGGGCCCAGCCAGACGCTCAACACATTCGTCGAAGAAGGCTCGATCGAACATTGAGATTTTAGGTTCCGCGTGATATTCCGCGTCAGCAGGCATGCTTGCTACATAGACTTCGTTTAAACGTAGCTTCAACGCGCAAGTACTTACATTTAATTGGACACATGGACTCGCCGTAATGTTCATCTTGTGGCATCCTAGAGACTGTGGACCATATATTATTGGTGTGCCCAGCGTATGCGTGCGAAAGAAGTGTGCTAGCCGCTTCCTTGAAGCCTTTGGACAAGAGGCCTCTGTCAGAGGGACTGCTGTTGGGCGCTTGGCAGGACAAGGGGAAGGGTGCCCAGGCAGTGCGTGCTCTTTGCCGTTATTTGAGCGCCAGCGGACTTGATTCGCGCTTGTAAAGCAATCTACTGTGCCTGTATATGTATTTCATATGCCTTCTCCCACATCGTCACCCATCATGACCTTCTTTCTTCTCTCCTTTCCTTCCCCAGTGCAGAGTAGCAGGCCAGACTTGAATTACACCGGCCAATCTCTCTGCCTTTTCCTTTCAATAAATTCATTTATTTATCTATTAGGATTAATAGTCTTTCTGATCACAGAAAGAGAGACGTCTGACGTAACGCTTTGCTGAGGCAGAGGGGCGGTAAGCACCATCAGAGACAAAGGTTGAACATCCACCATGCAAGGGAGAAGTTCATTTTGGGGAGCACGAGGGATTCACGTGAAGTGTTAGTGGCCACTATTGTCGCTGAGCCGTTGCGGAACCGGACAAGACTAGACGGGAAGGCGATGGCGCGTGCAAGATGACGACAAGATGGTGGGATGAGTACGTCCCCGTCAGTGATGTGGTCAGAAACAACGGTAAGTAGTTTTTCGCACTGAGGAGGCAAAACAGTATCGGCAGCGTCAACGAGGCGATGATGTCGCTCAGAAAAATGAAATGAAAAATCGCTCTCTTTCGTATGGATAACACGGTCGCCATAAGACATAACGCTGAAGCGGCTACAAAAAATCCCATCAAAAAAACATCAGATACGCACAAGGCGAAAGCACAGGAATAGATAGATGGATTTATTGAAAGGAAAAGGCAGAGAGGTTGGCCCGAATGATTCAAATCTGGTCTGCTACTCTGCACTGGGGAAGGGGAAGGAGAGGAGAAAGAAGGTCATGATGGGTGACGAGGCATATGAAATACAAATGGAGACACAGCAGCTTGTTTTACAAGCGCGAATCAAGTCCGCTGGCGCTCAAAAAACGGCAAAGAGCACGCACTGCCTGGACACCCTTCCCCTTGTCCTGCCATGCGCCCAGCAGCAGTTCCTCCGACAGAGGCCTCTTATCCAAATGCTTCAACGAAGCGGCTAGCACACTTATTTCGCCCGCATACACTGGGCACACCAATAATACATGGTCCACAGTCTCTGGGATGCCACAAATTGAACATTCCGGTGAGTCCATCTGTCCAACTAAATGTAAGTACTTGCGCGTGAAAGCCACGTTTAAACGAAGATCTATGTATTAAGCATGCCTGATGACGCGGAATATCACGCGGAACATAAAATTTCAATGTTCGATCGAGCCTTCTTAGACGAATATGTCGGGCTTCTGGCTGGGCCCAGTAAGCTGCTGTAGCAATATTCATACAACTCGTAAGAAGGCATGTCGTATCCGCTCTTGAAAAAGGCACAGCTGTTTGGAGGCCATTTATGAGTGCGCTTTTCGCTTCAACATCGGCCTGTTCATTCCCATGGAGCCCGCAGTGGGCAGGGATCCATTGAAACATTATTATGTGGCCTTGCAGCTGGGCAGATGTGATGAGCTCCATAATGTTTAGTGCCAGAGACTGATAGGCAGTGTGGCGTAAGAAGTTTTCCAAAACTGCTGAACTTGCAGCCATTCGGGAATAAATTCGCTACACATGTGGGGAACCACCTCAAAAATGGTGTATATTCACGGACTCAAAGACTGCATTGCAAGAAAAGCACAGGGAACTGCATATGATGGCGGACGCCGTCAATAACGACTGGTACGGTGCACTTCGCTGTAGAGCGCAAAGGGACGTCAATGGCACCACTGAGTTTAGGCCCATCATATGGTGTCGCCACTTTTCGCAAACCGTAGCACAAATCAGAGTGAAGACAGAAATTGAAGGCGAGAAGCGAGCATGTTATTCGCGATCTCGGTTCGAGCTGCCGGTTCGGCGAACTATTGTCGGAACTGCTGTTTGAAGGTAGTCCAGTTAGTAGTGTGGGGTTCGCGAATTATGACCCAGTTTCTGACAACCTCCGCGAGGTAGAAAAAAGCGTTGAGGAATTTTACGGCATCGTCCCACCGGTTGGAGGCACTGCAGCGTCCTCAGGTGTCGAGCCAGTCATCGACGTCGTCGTCGCGATGACCAGCGAACTGCGGTGGGTCGCGTTCTCGTGTGGGCAGTCGGAGGCGTTGGTGCAGCCGAGGTATAGGTTCCGGCCGGGTCGGGACTGCTCTCGGTGGACATGACAATGGTGGCAGTTGCCAAATGGCGACCAGCGAGAGGCAGGGCCCAAAGCAGCCAGGGGATCGAATTTCACCTCCACCACTTGTGAAAAAAGGGTACGTCGAGACCGCAAGGTCGTGACGGCATGGCCAGCGATGCCTTGTCTAGCGTTTTAATCCGATGGCGAACGCAGGCGCGTGCCGAAGCCGGTGACGAGGGACGATAACAATGGTATGTACAAATGAAAGAAGATCCATTAAAGGCTCACAATATTACACCTAGTACGTTTCATTAAAATTGCAATAATTGTTTCTACTGAAGTAATACTAAATTATCATCTTGTAATAATAATAGCATCCGATATTTTGAGACCAGCAGTGTAGTTTGGGTTAAGAGGCTATCATTTTGCTTTCACAATCGCCACCGCATTTTCTGTAGAATATCTTTGGAAACACGTGCTTTTAGCCCTTTTAAGGGCATTTGTTCATCAGCTTCATTTCTTAGTATCTCAGAATAGTTTAAATGTCTTGAATAAATGCATTGACGAAAAAATCCGTTTTATTCATTTCAGTGGATATCCTAATCTGCTTATCGTATGCTACCAGTCGCAAATGTTGCCACCATATATGATGAAATTACTGGCCATACGAGAGGTGCGAAATCTAAAAAAGGTAATAAACACCAATTTATTGGTTGCGGACATGCGGCGTGATGATTTGTAATTGTTTAAACTGCATTTATGTATTTTTTGTAGACAGCTTATACATTGTGAGACAGTGCGTGGTCGTTGGCCAAAACAGAATAGCAAAGAGTTTTCATGATATTTTTTTTAAAAAGAAGAAAACGTGCCATGGAATACGGGAAAGCTCAGCTTTCTGGAAGTGAAGAATATCAAAGAGTATCTGGAGGCATTCTGGCTTTAAAAATTGCTGTTCTTCAATCTACGTTTGCTTTAACTATGAAGAAGAAAGTAAGAAGCCTACAGCAAAAACAAAGACTGTTCTTACTAGTGTTGTCAATGCTGGTCATCTTGTTGTATCCCCCACTTTCCTGAGTAAATTGGAAACTTTGGGTAAAGGTGTACCTACAGAAAAAAAATAGAATCCCACAGTTCAGTGCTGCACACTTTCGCTACTCTGATAATGGTTCAAAAGATCTAGTACAACTTGGTCAAAGCCAAATGCAAATACTCCAGCGGTTCCAGGTTTCTACAAAACACACATATCAAGTGCAGCCACTGACTTGTATTCTAAAATGATAGCTCTGACATTTTACCCGCAGGAAGCCGTAGACGTTCAGTGGTCACTGAATGGAGATATGATTAACCCTATGATGACGTCGCGCATGTTGGCAGTCTGATTGTGTGGTAGTGCTGAACATGTGCTACGCTCGGGTACGGTGTGCACGGTCAGTGTGTGTGTAGCAAAACCAGCAGATTGGAAGAATGACTAGCCGTTCACTGTATGTCCACCGTAGGTGCGAAATAGGCCCCCTTTATGTCATCATTACAAAACTCCTTGCATTATGTTGCACCATGAGATGCCCGCTTTACCCTCATGTTTATTTTTGGTCGCACTCTACACTCTCTATTACGACCCCACGTTCGGAAGAAAAATTGAAAAACTGAGCTCAAAGTAGTACTGCGAAAATGCATTTCTTGAAGTCTTCACAGAAAAACGTTACAGGCGGGTCTAAGCTATAGGCATTTATGCGAAGCAGATAGGGGTACCCAGAGAACAAATGTTTAGTTGAGAGGTGGAGCCTACATATTTATCTGAAGTAGAAGTTTTTTATTCATTCGTTCCTCTGCTCATGCTGCTCCTCGTGACAATGGAAAAACAGCAGGCTAACAAGTGGTATCCATGATGTTAGATTCATTACTGCACACATCATGATGCCGCCCTGGGGAGCAGTTGAAAATGCTGATAAATAATGTATAGAAACGACGCGCTCGATAAGGCTAATAGGCTTTAGTAGTCCTATGTTAAGAAGACATGAAATTTTCGTTTCTTATTCGAAAGAAAATGATACCTATGACGCATAAGATTGAATAAAAAAGGATTCGGGTGGCTAGTATTTGCTCTACGAAGAGGTATGTGGCATTTTTTATTAGTATTTTTCTCCTTCAAGTTTTCTTTATTGTGTCTCTCACATTAGTCGGAAACAAACTGCGACAGTAGTTATCGGTTACAATAGTATAGTCTATTCGGTCTTAGTAGCGATCGGGTTCGCAATTCTAATGTAACTAGATTATTTTCCGTTCTACTCACCACATAAAAGCACAGTAGCACTAATCTCTTTTTTTATAAACGCGCTATCTATTGATGGGCTGATCAGTCACATTTCGCTGATGTCCACCGCGCTTATGAAGCAGACCAGTGACATGGGCATAAAAGCCCCATCGTAAATATAAAGCGAATATTTTCTTGAATGCGATATGGAGTATTTGCTACATCAGCTGCAACGTTTCCGCCTTTACGAAAACTCCCCAGTAGCCTGTCCTACAAATTTGAGAAGGCAGCCTTCTTTTCAATTTGCATGCAGAAAATGTTAACGAAATAAACCAGTTTTACGACTATAAACACACCACAGTACACGCGAGAAGTCGCTGTGAGCTACTTGTGCTGCTCTTTGTATTCTAGTTTCATGGTCTCTTTGAGAGGAGCAGAAACATGGTAGGCTGGCTGCTGTCATCCAATTACGGGCGTTCATGTGCCGTTACTTCCGCTGGAAGTAGAAAGATGAAAATTGTTATCTGAGCACTCCTTGCTTTTGTCATCCGGGAATGCGCTTGCATTAGTCCTTCGCAATATTTATATCATACGCACGTGATCAGACATCTTTTTTATGCTCGACACGCGCAAAATGGATTGCCTTTAATATAACACACCCTTAAACTCTCCGAAAGGCCTTTCTTCGAGCTCCACTTGGCATTGCGAACGGTTGACTCCCAGTTCTGTGCAGGAATTTGCAACATCAATCCTTGCCGCGGAGCATTCCTTTATCTAAAAACATGGTTCCACGTAGCCATATTTATTTCGCCAACAACCACGTTATTTTCCATTCCCATAGCACGTTTTTGATGCAGCCTCAAAAATAGCTATTTGGTCTACTGTCATTCCCTCATGACGATGTCACATAGCCGTGACATTTCTAGTTTTATGGTATCCGTCCACTGCACTCATAGAACAAATAATATATATCGCACACTTATTGCAGCGCCATGTGAAGCATTGCTGAAATACTACGAAACCATTAGGACGCGCCATTTGTGTCAGCAAAATGGCTAAATTTGACTGGGTTGTTGATATAAAAGTTATTTCTTGGGTTTGTTAGCTCACCGGAAAAAATGGCCAGGCATTGAATTACAGGGTACATATTGTGATGACCGCGTGTTCTTGCGATTTCTCTATTTAAAACACTGATTAAACTAGATGGAAATGACAGCAGCAAGGGGGTGTATGACTGCACAATTATTGAGTGTAACAGGTGCGGGTTACATGCAACCTTGCACCATACATTTCCAACATGACAATGGAAAGTTTTAGTTTAGCGTTAGCGTAAATAGCGGTGCTAACGGAAATAAAGTTAGCGTGCCGCAGAAGGCTCACCTTCAGAGCGAGTTTTAGCATAGCGTTTAGCAAACGGTACACAAACTATTGCATGATGTATCAGAGGTAGAGGATATATTCGAGGTGCTTGCCAGCGCCGCTTGGTAAGCAAAGTGTTCACTGAAATAAAGCAAGTCGTATGTTGAGCCGGAGGGAGCCCAGACAATCTGACTTTGAAGTCGGGAGCAAAGCAAAACGTTTAGAAACAGACGATCGTCTGTGGCGCCTAGGGAAGCAGACGAACCTGGAAGGGCACGACGTCTGGTTTGGAAGCAAACATGCGAAACGTTTAGAAGCAGACGAACGTTTGTTTCTACAGGCGCCACAAGTGTTCTGCTTCTAAACGTTTTGCAGATCTGCTTCCAAAGCACGGCGGCGTGCCCTTTCAGCGCGGCGCTTGGCCTCTGAATTGCACATTCTTCAGGCATATTTCAACTATACCGTCGAGCGCCTTGCACGATTCACGATATCTGTCGATGTTGTCATATGGGTGGAGTACGAAGAACTGTATCTAGGAGCGCATGCTCACGACCTAGCTCGCCCTGCCTTGTATGAAGCAGGAAGTTTGGAAATCACCCTGCAAAGCAGAAGTGGGCAGACTATAGACCTTTTCAAAACTGGCCAAAGGGCGCTGCCATATTGGCGACTGGGCTGTGCTCATAGCACAGGAAAAGGTTGCGGATTCTCCCCCCCCCCGCCTGCTTCACAACCCAGTCAAACCGGTTTCTCCCAGGGTCGTGAAAAGGTCTATATGGCGCTGCCGCTTGAAAAATGGTCAACTGGATATATCTGCTGTGGACTCTGCGCTGTTCAGGCATTCGTTCCGATTCAAAAAGAGAATTTTGAGCCACTTTACAACTGGCTTGCTGTGCCAAACACTTTCACCAGCGCCAAAGGCGTTAAGGTCGGTGGCTGATAGGCGCTTTTTATTGTACTAAGGCGGCTTGCGCATCCCAACAGCTGGTGTGATTTGGAACCTATCTTCGGTCTGTATTCATCAGTGATGTCAAACGTCACGATTATCAGCTACATTGTTCGTAGTTTTCTGCAACTTTTTAGCGATGCCAGCAATCACAGCTGGATGACGGAGGAATTCGCTGCAGTGAGCATTCACACATTTATTGAAAAAAAAAATACTTTTCTTTATTGTCGTCTACGCTTCGAATCAAAGCTAATCGCACGTGAAAAGCGGTCATTCGCGGACCACGATTGTTAAACAGCAGCTGTTCCAATGCTCGAAACAGATTCAGGTTCCTCACTTCTCGCAGCAATGCGACGTCGTTATGAGAAGTCAAACGTATATGCATATTTCTGTTACACTGTGCTCCGACTCTGGCGCTGGACATTTTGATTATGACGCTTCTCGTCTGCTCTCTTCTGCTATGAGGATTGATGGACGTATGTTACGAGAACCCCGCTTGCATGCCCCTTTGAAGTGAGGCTTTTGAGATTTGAAAGGTGCAATGCAAACTTCACGGCTAGCTCAATACTTTGTCGTAAATTATAATTATATTGTAGCCAAAATTAGAAGTAAAATATAGTAACCACCCAAACGAGGCTGGAAACTACATCACTGGGTTCAGAGTGGTTGCATCGTCGTAGGCGACTCCATTAGATCTAAGATCATCAGATTCAAGACCGAATATTAGCAAAAAATCTTCCTACACCCTGCACATCGTCGTCAAAACAAGATTAGTGAAAGCAGTAATTGCCCATAAACGTGCCAACCGGAACTGCAACGACTCCTTGTTCGTCTGAAGCGGACGGCTGCCCGATCTAGGGACGCCGCCATGTTTTCACGCTAAATGCGCAAAAGGCGTGCGCTAACTTCACAAAATTGAGTGCATGCGCTAGCGCTATTTAGCTGTTAGCGTTCAGCGCATGCGCATTTCCGACCCGCTATTTCGCTCTTTCGCTAATCACGCAATCGCCGCAAAGCCAGCTATACTAAATCTCTCTAATGACAATGCGGTCTAAGAAATGGATTTGCTCAAATGGCATCTGACGCACATGCAACATAAACGTGTCGTGCCTGAGAAATAGTAAACGGTCTGGATGTACGATTGCGTAAGCTTAGTTTAGTCGCGGAACTATACGACTGCCATGAAGTATTCCTGAGGGCGTAAGGAATGATGAAAGAGGCCTAGACACCCGTTTTGTAGTGACATGTTGGAAATCTGTCTTGTAAGAGGGCGGCTGATGGTTTAAGAGAAGAAGCAAAAGTTGAAATACTCTTCATCTTTGAAGTGTTGGATTCATTAAGGTAGCAACGAATACCCATTAGCAGCAGATATGTTAGCGAGACGTTCTTCAGAATGGGCGTTTTGCAGATGATGTGAGACTGCTTAGCTAGCGAAATCTCCAACGTTGCATCTGAAACATGTCAGTGGTTGTGGCGGCCCTTCAACATTTTTAGCCTTCCGTGGGTAACGCTGGTCTATAGATGCTAGCACTTTGTAACTTATAGTTGCTTTAATGATCGTATTCTGTTTTGAAGTATTCAGATCCATGGGGTGAGTGCTGATTCAATTAAGGTTCCGCTGGTCAACTGGCTCTAAACAAACGTCTGCTATGCCTAGATGTTGAACATACAATACTTGGCGTCCGCGGTTACAGAAAATATGTCCACAAAGTAGCTGCATGTTAAAATGTTTGTTTGTGGGGTTAAACGCCCCAAAGCGTCTCAGGCTGCTTGTTAAAATGAGTTGAAATCACACGTCGGTCATCGAAACGCGACTTGAGATCACAAAAGTAAGCATGATGTGTTGTAGACAAGCCCAACTCAGGTTCTAGTTATGAGTGATGAAATTTCACCTCTCTTGGCATCGTTTCCATTAACATTGTGTCCACGCATTAAAAAAATGAATTCGTATTATCCCTTGTTGAGTTACGTAGCAGTTTGTTTAAGGAGCCCATGAAAAGCTACTTACGAAGAACTAGAAATGCGTAAGAGAAATAAATATCCTATCAACCACTACCGCGACGCCTCATTTTTAGGCTACCTTTATAAGCAATGAAGACATGGGCGATCGAAAATGAAGCTCCTCCACTCCCCTGTCAACTAATCCTATACCGACGGGCAAAAAACAATTCGCCATGGCACATCATGCCGCTTCATCTCCCCCGCGTAACTAAATGGGAGCGTGCAATGTGTGTGCGCTGCCAATAAGCCCATGTGACGTCCCATGGGATATTTGCGCGCTGTGCGTTCGGTGATATGTCGTCCCAATCGCTCGCGAGGGGTTTCCAGGAGCGCGTTTTGAAACTTATTTGTAAATTATGCGGGGAGACTATGATTTCACTACAATACTGACAAGGATCACCTCTGTACAATTTTTTCATTAGGATAATACCGCAATAGCATTTCAGGGGCACAGTAAAAAAAATCGTTGGGCTTAGTTTAGCTTGCAGAGCATATTTTGAAAAATTTTGAAAATATGAAAGACATGTTTTTCTTCCTCATTTCTTCCCCGCCAGCTTAATAAATTATCTATCAACTATAGGCAATAGCGATAAACTCGCAATCAACTAGGTTGACCGGTCAAGCCGAGGAAAAAGCACGCTTTATCAGAACGTTCGCAAGTAAAATCATGAACTTTTTGAAAAAGCTTAATATTTCAGCGATCATTAGAAAATCTTATATAGCAGTTAAACTTACGTTTCGGTAAAAGACACAGAGAGCATGTACCGCACCCATTCGGTAACTTGATGCAGGTTTTCGTTCTTATTAGTCGTTTTGGCTATTATGCAACGAAAGGTGTCGCTACTGAGACTTTGGAAAGTTGTCCTCGCCAAACGGAAGATGACTCCCACTCTGAAAAGCTAAAAGTGAAAAAAAGTCGAAATGAAGGCGTTGCTTTCGGAATGTTGGAGATTTTGCGACGACAGCTCACAATTTACTGTGACATTTTCTGAGGCGTGTCCTCCTAGTTATTTTGTTACCTTAATATGAGCCTTCAGCCTTCCATGAGGTTCATTCGCACCTATATATTCAGTACTTAATATAGTACTCAGTTCTAGTAGTTAGGTGAAATAGCTGTTTTAAGGTAATAAAAAGTTTGCTGCACTAAAATCTCGCAGCTGAATTTTGAATATTTCAGTCGCAGTGCCGATTATAAATATCTACATGTCGGCAACTTTGGGCAGCAGTGTTACAAGCCCTAACAATTTTCAGCATTCTGTGCCAATTCTTAGAGGCTCTCTGTTGCGTCAAGTTTGTAGATGGAAAGCATCATGACTGTTTCGTTGGTTTCCTCGCTTCTATCTGCTTCTTCATGGTGTAATTTTTTTGGCATGAAAAATATTATATTCTCGATTACAACAAGCATGATCACAAAACTCAATTCTTATTCTTCTAGCACATTTTAAACTCATTACCAAACAACGCATGCTCCAAATTTGCCACTTTTGCATAAAAAATTCTGAGCCTCATCTACAATCAAACAACTGAGGCATTTTCGGAGGCGGAACAATTTCGGGCATAGGAAATTCTCTTACTAAATTTCATGTGTGGATAAAATTGAATATTTTTGGAACGGTCTAAATTTAAATGACCATTCAAATATTCGAGTGGCGACCTGATAAAAAGCCAATTTACTGTAGGTTTATAGGCGAGTAAACTTGTTTAAGGGACAAGCGGGTAAAAATATTAGGAATTGTTTTCAGCAAAACATTTTCGAATTTCGAACAATGCTGCGCATTGTTGATACTGAGGAGCAAAGTATGCGACGAAACACGGCTATGGCAAAAATAAAGGCACGGGAAAAATTATTTCCACCGTTCAGTAACAGAAATTATACCTTTCTAAAGCCCTGCAGCCAATAAATAAGAAAGAAGGAGACATATAGCATCATCTTATGTGCATTCAAGCAACCCAACATTTACCTGAGAAACGTACCTCATCACAATTTACGCCATTTCATCAAAAAAGTCGTTATATTCGTAGATCTTCCCTCATGAGCATTGCGGCTGTTTGCGTTTTTGTTTTGCAAACGCCTCCATTTGGGATCATGTGTCACTCTTTAAACACAACAAAGTTCAGAAGCAAATACATACCATGCTTTAGTTTCTCAGTCTATTTAGTCAGTGTGTGTATTCC
Organism: Amblyomma maculatum; assembly: GCA_023969395.1. Lineage (NCBI taxonomy): Eukaryota > Metazoa > Arthropoda > Arachnida > Ixodida > Ixodidae > Amblyomma > Amblyomma maculatum. The sequence goes on from JAJIZL010026255.1 coordinate 24,813, forward strand.
ACTATAAAGACGAAATATTTTAATGGCTCATACTCTCTGTGTTCGCTCGTCCAGTCACACCATAAACCAACTAACGTCATGATGATATCGTCACAAAACTAAAAATTGTGTCCCCACCGGGAGCCCAAACTCCAGACCTTGGGTTCCCAGCCAATCGTTTCAACCAATTGCGCCACGCCGGAATCGTGAAACGGCCATTATAATTCTCCATATCAGCAGTGTGGAAGATATTATATATAGATAAATCCTGTCTCCAACGCAAATCAAACCTCCATGCCTTGGATCCCCGGCCGAGTGTTTTAATAAACTGCGCTACACCACACTATTTTCTTTTATTTTATTGCCTGCTTAGACTCCTACTTTACAGCACAATACAAGAACAATAGCACTGGCAAACAATGCCCATAGCATTGGCCACGTCCAAGATCGTCAGACGCACATCATTTTTCTCCTTGTGTATCATGAGGAAAACAGTAAAATAAATTCAGAAAATCCAGTCTTCAATGGTAATCGATCCACAATCCCTTGCACCCCCAGCCGAGCGTTTTAACGACCTATGCTACTTCCTGGATCGTTAAACACGCATCTTAATTCTTGTCTACCATGAGTATGATAGTAGCGATGAGAAAGACGCTGCAGTCGGTGATAATGAAAATGATGACATAGCACTGATAACGACGGTATATTTTTTGATAATGATAATGAGGTTAAGAAGTTCGCAGGGGTGAAGTTGGTGCAGCTAGCATAATACCTGGTTAATTGGAGGAATAAGCCAGAGGGCTTCGCCCTGCAGTGGGTATAGTCACGCTGATGTTGATGTTGATAATTATGATGCGGACAAGCGTGATGCACCATGTGCACCAGCAACGCTCAGTCTTTCGAATTTCTACAGTGCAGATCCTACAGTGCTCTCAGAATTTTTTTTATATTCCATAGTTACATCCAGACTAAAAGTGTTTCCTTATTTTCCACAAAAGTTCCTATCAGGAAAAATGATTTACCTGCTCAAATTGTTAACCACAAAGAAATGGACGCCCACTGGGTGCATTCGATAAGCCTCGAAATTTGATGCAGTTGGCTCATTACGTTATACAAAACGGTGCAAGAGACACGAAGGTACAGGAAAGAGCAAAAGTTACGAGCGTTGACGCTGCGTACTAAACAACTGAAAAACTGTTCCTTTTTTTTTCTTTTCCAAAGGCAATACCACCCTGGCAGACCACACCGCACAATCTCAAGAACAAAAGTAAAACTACGAATCTAAACACCCAATGCATGGAAGAGCTAATTAAAACAGCTCCTAAGCAAGTACCTTTTCACGAGCGCGGTAGAAATTCAGCAGATACAAGTCTGTCACCTTAATATGGATGACAAAATCGTCGAGGATGTTCTTCGTCGCCTTCTCTTAATATCCTCGAAGAACGCTCGCCTAGACAAGCAACAAGCCAACGTTTTCGCCCTACCAACAAATATGGAATATTGTTTCCCCTTCCTCTCCATATTTCATCTGTATGCTGACGAAGCCATTCGGTAGTACAACGTTATCTATGACCATCATATGTCCTATAAAAAAAAAAGACAATATCTCTATTCAACTGCTAAACACATTGAGGAAGATTTTCTTTTGCAAATACCGGTTGCATGCACCCTGTAATTTTGCAAACAAAAATACTGACATATTGTTAATTTTGTTACTGGCATTTTCAAAGAATTTTTACTAGAATTCATTTTTACGCGTTGTATTCGTTGTCTCAGTTCGAATGGAGCGTTTACATAATGCAGATCATTTAGATCGGCCAGCACACTAAGAAGTGTCAATGGTTCGTTTGGGCTTGATAATAATATGAACGATCAATGTGCTGTTATATCACCCTCTCCGGTTAGATGTGGGGTTAGTTATAGCAAAAAATATAGAATTAACAAATATTTAGTACAAATAAGAGAAAGAAAAGGAGCAAACTATTTTGTAATATCCTAGCAATGTCATATCTTTGTACCCGCGTCTCTACTATAGGATTAAGAAAAGAGGTCTTCCTCTCCATTTTTTCGCCTGTGGCAGGTGGCCTTGTGGCCCTCTTGTGTAGCCACCTCTCTACTACTTGGCTAAGCAGGCAATATTTATTGCGATGGCATTTCATGACTGATGACTTGTCCGGGCAGTAGGTTTCAGAAGGTTGTGCCGAGAGAGCGTGTCCGCACAATGCGGCAACCGTTAATATGAACAAAAATCGTCTCTACGTCAAACACAATCCTTTCATTCCTTAACCTAAAACACGAACCATTACTTCAGGACGAGAGTTTCTTTTACCTTATGGAAAATGATTGAAAATGTAGAATATTAACAGCTAATGGCTCAAGACCCCGAGGTGCGTACTGGCAGCCAGCCGCACATCAGCAATTCCCCATCTTTAGAAATGTTAAAATTCCGGGGTGCTCGCAAAAGCTTTCAGATATGGTAAGCATTTAGGGGGCTCTTAAAGGGAAGCATTTACGCCCCTTACCAAAGCACACTCCTGTGTATGTCGACTTCGAGTTGGTAAGGATTCGGCATGGGGGCCTTATACAGCCCTTCCAAAAGCGCAGTTCTCATGAATGCAGACAAGGAATACTATAGGCCGTGATTTTAAAGTACTTCTTATACGTTCTTTCTATTATGTACCAGAGAAGCATTCCATCATGACACAAGACAAAACAATGAATAATGAGTTTTAGAGTATTATGCACGCCGCCATGTTTTGCCGATGGCACAAACACGTCATAATAAAACAGAACATTTTTAAACCAAATTTAGGGTGCATGTGCTTAACACGCTTCAAAAGACTACGGTATAAAGCCCAAGCTACGGCTGCTGTAAAAATATTATAGGGAATGCAGAATCGGTAAGAATATGGCTCATCTATCTTCTGGAGCAGATTTACAGGTAATCTAAAGAAAAGCATGATCTAGACTGACGTGCTTAGAAACAGCCCGTTAAGACACCCGAACAAGGTGTAAAGATGCCGGAAGGCGCGTTGGAGGAAAGGACAGCAGCGTTACTAAAAAACATTAAAAAGTGTACAAGGATTTTTGCATGCTGCCCCTGAGTATCGAGTATGGCGGCAATAAAAGCGTATCGAAATTTGTGCATGCAAAATTTAAAATATACCAATGAGAATGCATCTATAGTTAGACGGACGACAAACGTCATTAACTAGGTTGACAGAACACAAGAGCACAGCAATCTCATTCGACTACGGGATACGCAAACGATCCTCGAGCCTCAGCTTCGATTTCAATTGCCTACCTTGTAGGCTACAAACTTTAATTCCCGAGCACAAAATGTAAAAGTAAGGATGCAGACACGAATTAACAAGGTACCAATGAACGCACTTTTGACGGAACTAAACACGAACTTTGCATTGTTCCGCATTTTGGCACATATTACTTTACCCCTGCTTTTAATAAATGCTTCCCTCTCTGTTGCTTGCCCTACTCTTCTGGAATTACGTGAAGGGATGCATTTTAACATGTACGTTTAGTCACTGAATATTAGCTTGCTAGTTCTAACATTGGGCATATTATGTATGCTAACATGCGAAAACAGAGCGTACTGTAGGTGTTCAGCCCATTTTGAGGAATTGTAAAGAAATTGACTTTCTGGCTTAGCGTCGGCACGTAGGACTCTGGTAAATTGGCGTGGGTTATGGCTGACCGCTTTCGCCAAGCAGTTTCTCTTCAGCGCAATTTATTCAGATTTTTATTCCGCCGATTAATGTATGGTTTGAAACCTTTCCGACTAATCGCAACTTTCGCTCACGTCGCCGCCGCTGTCATTTCTGTTGAATAGAAGCTATAACCTGATCCCGTTTTGTATGTTATGTGGTCTGGGCGGTAAATATGATCTTTATATTTGCTCCCATGTACACCTGTGACAATGCTTTACAGCAAATGGCATGTGCTATAAGTCACTGCAGGCATCCTCTAAAGTAATCCATGTTTATAAGATACATTCGAAAATCATCACAGAAAACCCAGGTAAAACATGTGCCAATTTAGGGCTGACAGTGGTATGCACCCAATAAAGTCATTACTTACTTCGAAGCCATCGTTGCGATCACCACTTGTTCCTTCTTTGGAACAGCTAGAGACAGTTTCGGCTCTAAACATTTTGATGACATGCGCGAGCAGAATGAGCCCTGCTAAAGTAGCCATGGCGTTTCTTTTAGAGACTAGTTCCGAAGGAATGTCTACATTTCTATCATGATAATCTATAATATAGGCGACGCGAAGCAAGTACAGATGTTCCAAGCATGCAGAGAAGTAATGTGTTGTACTTTATGACATACAGGTTAAAAAAAATCCAAATTTGCTCAACAAATGAGCATTGCGATACGAGAGTCTGAATAGCTACCAGAACATTTTCTGTGAATTGTAATTTTTTTTTACTGTAATCAAATTAAGGAGGGTAAAGTCCTTATAAGTGTATCACTTCTGTTCGGCCGCCGACACTATTTGAAACGAGCGGAGAGACGGTGGCGCCACAGCGACCGGCAGCACAAGTGTTTTGTGTGCTACCGTTCTTCCAGTCCCTGTACGCGTCCACGCATTTGAAATGTCTCGTCGGCTGTGAATGTACAGAGTTTGTTTTTACCTTACCCTTTCTAAAATGACTCGCGCAAATTGTTTCGCCGGAAACTGTACGCACAATGACTAAAACTGTCCGCCTGGAACTAGGTTTGTCTCGCCCCCTGCGCGGCCTAGCTTTCAACACCGGCGGTGTTGCTGGATACGCAGCGTACGTCGCGTGAAGTATTAGCCTTAGTTGATTATTTCGTCATCTACGCATAGTGTGGACGTTAACTCTCTCTATTTGCACTATCAATCAAATCGGAACAAAATGGCAGCCGACGAAGTGGACAAGGATCTGTAACGAATTTTATCGGTGGCAGGCCGTCGGCAGCTCCCGCATCACCGTCATATGTTCTGAAAATTTTTCCGACGTCTTACCGCCAGCTGTCGACATTGCATGATAAGAGTTCTCGCTATCAGCGGTAAGCCTTGATTAGAGCTCTTAAAGAACAAGCTAAGCCAGTAGCAACCATGTATTGTGGAAACATCATAATGCCGTTCTTGTAACAGGGAGATGAGACTGCAGTCTGCATAAGACCTCTCAATCTTATCGTTTGTCTGTTTATGCAATTTGTTTAGAGTAACGTTCATATCTCACGTTATTCATAACAGCGAACGTCCGATCAAACTGCCGCACCTACGGCGCACGGGACAATGTCGGTCGTGACATAACTCAGCAATCTGCTGTGCAAAGCGCGAGTGGTTTAAGGGCTAACTATGCTAATTAGTATTTGATTTAGGAGTGCGTGAATTAGCGGTATACTAGCATACATATTTAATTGGCCAGCTTCCGAATCGGCAGCGACATTGTTTTTTTACTGGTTTACAGCAAACATTTGTACTCTGCCTCAGGAATCGAGGTATGAGCAGCCTTTATTATGATCTTTGATTTAATAATATCTTAGGTATTTGTTTTGGTTATGTGTGGTTCCCTAACACGTCTTCTAATAACTTCTTGAAGTGCTCCTAGTCAACGAACGCTTAATCAAATTCTTAACTACTGCTAACATCTATTCTTTTCCTTGGACTAAACTGCTTACCTACTTTTGTTGAGTTCCGTTCATTCTAAGCGTTGCTGTAATTATTACTTCATTGCAATTTGGCGTTTATCTAAGTAGAGAAAGCATGCGTTTGATATAGAATTTACTGGGAAAGCTGTGGGCACCCTGCAAGATGACAACCAAGGTCAACCTGGATATAGACATTAGGAACATGAATCACAGCTAGAAGCACTGCCTCTGGGTGACTCATCATGTGACGGTGAAAGTCGAGAGGTAACCTGTTGACCTTTTGCAAAATTATTGTATGTAAATAGGTTTAAAAGTTCACTAATAGTATCCCTTGTGTTTGCAGGTTTAAACATAAACTGAAGAAAGCAGTTGCGGTACAACAGAATTTTTTGTTGTCCTAGCTGTTTCCTAAACTCGGGCAACTGTCATGCATTTACTCAATGAAGCCATCACATCAAGCCACAACTAATGACCTGTGACAAAAGTGTCGCGACTGTAAACATTGATGAGTTTCGTCCTAGGGGTTTTCATAGTTATGAGTCAGCATCTTACGAAGACGAGGAAACTGAAGTTTTGAAAGGTTTGACGGATGTTTCAGCTGTTTGCTTGACTGTTCTGCTGGAGAGTTTAACACAGGTATTATTCTACTTTCCCTAAACAATTCAGACCTGCATATTTTTTCGCATCTGTGACTTCGTATATTGAGCTTGCATGCAGAACTTGGTTTACATGCTCCATAATAGCATTTATCCATATACATCCACCTTTAATAAAGGGGGGGGGCAGGGGGGGATTCTTCTATTTACCACTTTCACTGCGAGTTGTCTTCAACAAAAAAAGTGGGAAGACGCGGACATAATCTTCATATTCTATCACGTATCTCCGATATGAGGTCGAACAGCCCTGTCGAACAAGCAGTTTTACGCCACCCTGATAAGTGTCTGTTGGGCCCACACAAGACACATGTGAGCGCAATACACACAATAATTAAAGGACACTCGTCATTAAAAGTGTTATAAGCTATTGCACATGGCTTTTATCCATCACCACCAGTATCTATTTTTTGCTGACTGAATATCGTAGCTGCAACGTCTTCTTTCAACTCTACCCTGCAAGCAGGTTACACTAAGGAGGAGATTTTTGCAGGGAACAAAAGAAATCACTGCACCTAATGACTTTTGCAAGTTATTTTGTGTTTTATCTATGCAGTCCAAGGTAGTGAGATCAACATAATGCTCCCTTGCAAGCCGAGTCTTGCATATCCTCATAAAATTTAAACAAGGGCTGAGATTTGGAGCAATGGGCGCTATCTTCTATATGCGTGGCACGACGGTATCCTGCACTTTTATGGGATCCTGGACACTTTGTTTGGTAAGACTTAGGGCTGGTTGACCTGGTTTCCCAGAAGCGTTGTTCAGGAAGCTATGCCTATCTCATTTAGGGAAAGCTATCCCCATTGCCGTGTCATAATAGACTGCACTGAAATTTCTATTGAGAATCCAGCAGAAGATAAGTACCATGTAAACTATTGAATAGTTATATAAAAGCGACTTTACTTTAAAATTTCTTATTGGCGTTGTACCCAGTGGGTTCATTGCACTTGTTTTTTATGTATTTCACAGATGGTCAAGTGACATATACACAGATGCAAAATGCGGCTCCTAGACCAGTGTGAACCTGGTGACCTTGTCATAGCAGATATAGTGCTCCCCACATTCTTTGCGATTTAGAGGCACAGCACGTTGCCCTAGAACTTCCACCATTTGCACAAATTAATCAACAGTTTACAACATATGAAGTGGAAACAACAATATACAACATATGAAGTGGAACGAACTTAAAAGGTAGCTTCACATCGTGTGCATTGGGAAGGCTGCATTAAAATGATAAAAGTTTTTAACATCCTGAACACAAAGCTGCCTTATGAGCTCAGAAAGCATCTTGACAAAATAATGACAAAGCGCTGTGTACTTTCAAGCATGCCGAAGCTAATCTTCGAGGAGCTCGTGTAATGAGGCAGTGTGTGCAAACCTCATCGATGCATTTTTTTTATTGCAAACAATGTGTTACATATCGGAAGTATGCTCATATAAGTGGAAACGTCAGCTGAAATGGCGATGCAAAGTTGTATAAAATTTCATTTCTTGCTTTAAATCAACACAAAAGAACAATCTGCATATATGTATTTCTCATGAGAAAATTTCGCTCTGTGGAATAAGGTCTGAAATCCCAATGCGGGAAGCGGTTACAATTCTTTTACGGCAGGGGAATAAATATTTGAATACTCATTCACCAAACATACCGCATTAAACAAGAAATTGCAATGCCTAGCTTTGGCATTTATTATTGGCGATGATGTAATGCTGAAAATCGTTTTACAGGGAATATAAACGTACATGTACAGCTATGTCATTTGAAATTACAGAACGGTAGAAAATGCGCAGTACTAGAGGTCCGAAAAGACTGCACATTACTAAAAAATTATTCAGCTTAACTATGCATCACCTTCAGTTCGAAAAACATGAATTTGGGAGTGCTTGAACTATTTTTTGTCAGAACAGTTGTAATAAAACGATCCAACTCTTCACCTACATAGAAATTAATATGCAGAGGGTTTTGCTAAGTGGTATGAGGTCTGCAGTGAGACAAAACTGTATTGCAGTACGTAAATGAATATTCGGGTACAAATTGGCAAAATTTATCACAATAAATAAATATTTCACTGCCCAGCTTTGGCATTTGAAATCAGCAGTAGTGCAATGGTAAAAAGATTGTTTTACAAGGAACATAAATATTCAGGTACAGCTTTTTATGTGAAACCTACAAACTGTAGAAATTGTGTATTACTAAATATTCAAAAAGGTTATCCATTACGTAAAAAACTGCACTGCTCAACTTTGGTAATACCTTCTCTCTGCTCACTACAATCTGTGAGTGCTTGAATCAATTCTTTGTCACAAGACTTGTAATGAAACTGCTCCAACTCTACACCAGCATAGCAATCTTTGCAGAAGATTTTGCTATGGGGTATGAGGTCTGCAGGAAGGCAAACAATAATTTATCTTCTGCAGGAGGTAACTAAATATTATGGTACACACTGACGAAACATATCACATTAGATAAAAATTTCGCTACCCAGGTTTGGCATTTGAAATGAGCAGACGGCCGAAATTGTGTTATACAAGAGGTTTGAAAGATTGCACTGCTCAACTTTGATAGTACTCTGCCTACTGAATAAGAATCCGTGAGTGTTTGCCTCAATTGTTTCTTATAGAACTTAATATGAAAGCCTTCTATCTCAGGAACGAGCCAGCTCTAGAAGCTGACGCCTCTTGCCACTTTGACATTGACAGCTTTATGTGGTGAATTTACAAAAAAGTGGCACAGCGTGAGGTCGACAATGTACATTGGTACCTGTACTTGCATGTAATGCATATGGATTTCTCTCAATCGAAGCATGCTACTTTCTAGTTGAAAGTAACCAACAAACAAATTGCCTTCCTTATCATATCTGAGCTTGTCCCGGCACCTGTAGGACCATTTAATTTTAAGCAAAACAATTTGGTTTCCCTGCACCAAGCCGTCTGGGCTGAAAAGTGAAAGAAAGTAGCTGCCGAAAGCGCTTCGAGTTCTCTTGCAGTCGACGGTATGCTCTCAGCATGACCCCTATTGCATAATCGGCGTTGTTCATCTCAAGGAATTTGTGAGGGATTAATGAACAAAATTTAGTAGGGCTTGTTTTGAGAGAAACATGTTGGAGAACTGTACACCTTTCATGTATATTCCGAGCTGTTTGTTTGATGGGGATTTCCACAGCTTCGGCTGTGAAGTCTGAGTAGCCAAGTCTTCCTTGTTCGTATATGAAATGAGAGCGGCAGTGTGTTTACACTTGCCGTCAACTCCACCTCTGCAGCTGCAGGGAGCTTGCATCATATTTTTTCAGTATTGAAGTGCACAAATCCATGATAATGTGTAATTCAAGCATAGCCCTCAATTACTTTGGAAAAAAAATATTTCGGTCGGTTTTCATTCTTGTTTTGTATTTGTTTCTCACAGATGGAAATTCGAGTAAGTCAACCAGAACAAGCACCCAGTAAAAACCTGCTGCCTTACTGTAGAGTCTGAAGATGTCATGAAAAGGGCACTAAATCTGGCAACTTGGGTAAACACAACGGCTCAAAATAGTAGGGTTGCACCAAACAAACTGCACTTTTCAACTTCTAAAAAGCTTTTGCTACAGGTCGCACCAAACAAGCGCTCCCCAGTTGCAGGTGTCTAGCAGCAGTTTAGACCACTACTTGCGACGGAAAACAACGCGTACTTTCGTGCAACGCACGTCAGTGCAACTGACTAGCACAACCAATGTCGGATATAGAGTCCTCAGCGCGTGACGGTCCCCTAGCTGGGAAGTTCGTAGCTACATGGCTGCATCGAGTCAAAGCAGCCATATCGGCATAGCGAACTAATGATTGCACATGAAAACTAGCTGCACGCTGCGACCAGCATCAATAGGATTAAGCATGACTGACTTTCTCAATCCTTGAGCAAATGCACCAGCAACACCGCTCGCCCACGCATTGGGTAGATTCGCGAAGCTACGTTTGAGCGCCAACAGTTCCGTTTTGTGTCGCCGACTCGCGCTCCGGGGCGAAAAATGCATTTGCCAAAAGAGGTACGCCCTACGACAACTAAGCACACCCAACACTGCACGGAGGATTACAGCTACACGGATGCAGCCCTACGCTAAGTAGAAATGTAATAGTTACCAGAACTGTAATCACATATGCCTCATTTTTGACTCTCGCCTTACGGATACATCGATTCTTCAAAACATTGCATTGCTGTCCTGTGGTTTCTTCGTGTACGTCAAAATACGATTGCTCCGGCACAGCTTGTTGCCTTTTCGTCATTTGCTGACTTTAAAAAACTGGCGCTGTTTACTCGATGGGAGCCTATTGTTCTAACAGCTCCGGAGGCCATCGCAAATCAAATGTGCGAAAGTGTGACATCTGCAATGACATGCCCGAACGAGATGGCGGCGGTTGGTGGCGTTTCGGCCGCGAAGCGCTGCGCCCACTTTAGTCGGCGTACGGTCCGTATGAACTTTTTATGACTAGAAGAACATACACTCCGTGTCTTTAGAATGCCTCCAAAGTCTCCAAGCATTTTATAACAACGCAATAAAAATGTATGTCTGAAAATAATAAAATAGGTTACCAACAATGAAAGCGCTAATATAGGTGTGATAATAATGGCGGTCATTTTATAGCTCATTTATGCTTAAACAGAGTGCCGGGCCGTTTTCAAAGAGGAAATGCTTAGTTTTTTTTGTTTTCTGGATCTCCGCAGTGGCCGACACGTCGGTGCAGCCACCATGTCTACAGACGCTCCACTCTACTCCCGCCGCCACAGCTGTCGTCATGGCTCAACCACGGGACCCGGCAACCTCTGCGGGACCGACGATGTTGAGGTGGACGACTGGCTAGCCCTGTTAGAGCGAGTCAGCAAGCACAACCGATTGGATGCAATGCTCATGCTCGCAAATTAGTCTTTTATTTAGCTGGCACAGCGCGGGTCTGTTGTGAGACTAACGAAAACAAACTTACTTCTTGATACATGGGCAGGGAAAAGCTCCACGATCTCTTCGACAAAACCACTGACGCCATTCCGTTGCCAAGAAAGGCTTGGAACTTCGCGCCAAAACTTCAATCAGAGTTGTATATCGCTTACATCCTAGACGTCCTGGCACTATTCCGAAAGTCGGCCCAGCCATAACTGAGGACGACAAAGTTGGCTACAGACTAAAGGGTTTTGCCGACGATGCTTATGACCTCCTCTTCTGTCTGGACTGTTCTACTGTGGAATTAGTTCTTCAGATGTGCCGGCACTTCGAGCGGGCGAAAAAAAAGCGCATATGTCACCATTTTCACCGCCTGCCGAAAACAGCTGCTAGCTTGTTCCTCGCACGTATATTTCGTCACAAACTCTAGACATTGGATCCCGCTGTTTTCAGATCACAGCTGACAGACAACACACTGTCTACGACAACTTTCATCCAGGGTGTCGTTCGCGAGGAGGTTGGTAATATTGGCAACCCTACTGGCCGCGTCCGGACACCGTGTACTCCACCCAAGCCCCTGCTGCAATCCCTGCTTCCGCCTCCAAAACCAGCTTCATGCATCGACACCGCTACCGCAATCCTGCTCACTTGTTCCTGTGTTGGCCATATCTCTTGTGAGTGACGCAACCGCTGGTACTCGCCATGCCGCCCATTCTACTACGTCAACTTCAGTGGAGTCTTTGCACCGCACCATTTCTCGCCTCAAACCGACCTATCGCGGTCTAATCTTACTCCATCTGCTCGTGTTTTCAACCGGTCGCATTCCCAGCTAGCCCGACGTTCCCGCTCTCCTCTTCCTCGCCGAGATTCTTCCTCGTCTTATGCTCGGCCGCTTCTCGGAAAACTAGTCGATGGAGCTCCCGGTGGTGATGCTGCATTCGTGACTTGGACTGAAAAACATCTGTTTACATCTGCTCCACAGTCCAACCTCTTCGAAGTCCTTGTGGATAGTGTTCGTTTTTCTCCACTTTTTGACAACGGCGCTTAACTCTCCATTCTCAGCTGCTCATTTTTTCGTCGCCGCAAGAGATTCTACACGCCAGCAGTTTCGTCCACCTTTAGTGTCGTTAATGGAAGCCCTGCTGCCGTCTTGGCATGTGTAAGATAAATTCTCTTTACACCTTTTACATTCGTCCCTTGTGTTCGCGTTCTTGTAGATACATTTCAAGCAGGCGGCGCTTGCGCCATTTCTTGCCTCAAGAGAGTAGCACGCAAGGAAATGAGATGCCCTAGGTGACACCTGTTCATTCTTGACGGAAAAAGTATATTCCCAACCCAATAGCCTGTATCAATGTTCCTTCTGTAACGGATATTTTGGGAATACTCAGAAGAGAGATTATGTGTGAGTATCAAATTTGGCATCTTGGTTATTACCTTGCTGTAATATATGAAATAATAAGGACTCCCAACATCAAGCATATACAGCGATCGGAGCAGATACGGAAAACTGCGCTCTTTTCACAGCACGTTTTCACATATCTAGTCCTGATGTGTGAAGTGAGGTCAGGAAACAACTATTGGCGGACGCACCCAAGTGACGGAGCTGAAAGTTCTACTTTATGCCAACTATTTTAACTTTCTAGAACTACAAACGATTTAGGGTATTGTATAATATACGTCTTTTCTATGGTGTAAGCTTTCAATGAGGATTAAAGATATACATGCCTTTCTATCAGGCAGTCGAAGAAGCGTAGAAAATAAAATGGCTGCGTTTCTAAGACAATGTGATAAAACCTTGGGAATGTTTTGGATGCACCAATGAACATACTGACAAGAGAAAATACCGTTTGTCTTAGTCCAACGGCAACGCTGCCAATACTTCAGACACAGCAGGGTAAAAGGACTAGCCACAGGTCACCGCTTTAACGCGAGAGGTTAGCGCCGGAGACAAGCGATGGCGATAGAGATGCTGCGGCTCTGTGTGTTCTTTACCATCCTTAAATTGACCCCGCGTGAAGCCGCCATCCTTGCAACGCACGGGAAAGAGACGCCAAAACGGATGTAATACAGCTTAGGCAGCAAACATGGACAACCTGCGTAGTGTTGGAAGAAAACATGGGAGCAAGGTGACGGCATTCGCCGGCCTCCTGTACGATATTTGTAAAAGAACAGCACTCTGAGGCATCTGGATGGCATGGCAAAATTATATCGAGTGTAAAAGATAGTTCACTGCCGTATATGAGGAAGGGCGAAAAACCAGTCGTTGCTTGGGTGGCAGTGTAGTACGCGAACGTTACAAATGGCAAAACCTGGTCCCCGTTGGAGCGCCCAGAGGCAGATGTAACATACATTACGTACATGTCCCTAAGTGTACGGTTGAAGCGCCCCGTGAGACCGTTTGTTTGCGGGTAGTACGAGGTTGTAGTACGATGTATCTATATTTGCAAGACAACAGGAGCTCTTGGACTACTTCAGAAAGCAAGACACGACCTCTGCCACTCAGTAGGTCGCGAGGGGCGCCATGTCGAAGAATGAAGTGATGCAGAAGAACATGGGCCACTTCTCGAGCGGTCGCCACGGGAAGATCGGCGGCCTACGCATAACGGGTCAGGAGATCGACAGCGACGATGACCCACCGATTAACAGCTGCACTGCATGGTAGCGGACCGTGAAGGTCTATTCCCACGTGATCACACGGGCGCTCTGGACAGGGTAAAGGCTACAGTGGGCCAGCGGGGAGGCAAGAAGTCATTCGTTGTGAGAGGCGGTATGAAAGCGAATGTAGCGACGTACGAAATTGTACGAGCCCGGGAAGTAATACTTCTGACGAATCCAATCATAGATTTTGAGGATGACTTCACAAGATCTTTCCGGGTAAATGTGATGACGGGCACAAATATCGGAGCGGCGTTGGCGCGGAGTGAGAAAAAGCCATTTTCTGCCATCTGAGTTGTAGTTCCTTCTGTAGAGGAAGCCGTCCGAAATGGTGATATAAAAGGCTTGTCGGTGGTGCTCCCGAGGTATCGTAGCCGCGAAAATACCAATGATATTTAGCAGAGAAGAAACCCAAGGATTCAGTCCTTGCTCAGAAGGCATATCCTCAATGATGAGGGCTGTAAGACGCTTGAGGCGGGGATGGCGTTGGAAGCGAGCACACCTGCAGGCGAGCACACCGGTGACCGAGAAAGAGCGTCGGCTTCAAAGTGATTGCGATCAGGCCGGTACACTACACGGATGTATTCCTGAAGCCTGAGAGCACAGCGACAGAGATAAGCAGATAGATCCTTGAGAGACGCGAGCCAATAGACTGATGATCGGTAACTATTCGATGGAGTAGCCATATAAGTAAAGGTGGAACTTCGTGATAGCCCACACTATAGCCAAGCACTCTTTTTCGGTAGCGGAATTAATTGCACTCCGCTCTGGTGAAAGCACGGTTTGCGTAGGCGACAACGTATTCGGAGTAGCCAGGCCTGCTTAGGGCGAGGACCGCACAAAGGCTTACACCACTGACATCGGAGTGTTATGTAAGGGCAGTAGGACCGTAATGACGAAAGATTGGCGGTGTCGCCAGGACAATGTGCAGCATCGCGAACGCATCATTGTAGGCTGGCATCCAAGAAAAGACGTTAGGTATGCCTTTCAGGAGCTGTTTAAGGGGGCTGTGATGGCTGCTAAATTTCGGACAAAACGACGACAATACGAGCAGAGGCCCGTGACACGAAGTTTCGCATGTTTCAGAGAGGACGGTGTCGAGATTTGCGCAATGGCGCGCCGCTTATCAGGATCAGGCAGAACGCCATCTTTGAACACGATCTGTCCAAGTATCGTGAGCTGGTGGGCACCGAAGCGGCACTGTTTGAGGTTCAGTTGAAGACCATCGCGGGTGAGGGAGGTAAGAAGCGGGCGAAGGCGAGTGAGGTGAATGGGGAAGTCGGTTGAAAGGACGATATTAACCATGGAGTACAAACGTAGTCCAAATGAGGCCTCAAAATATGGTCCATCATTTTTTGGAATGCGGCTGGGGCGTATATTGTCCGAATAGCATAGCGTTAAATTCATGTAGTCCGTGTGGGGTACCAAGGGCGGTCTTTGCATGGTCCGCTGCTGCCTGGACATCTGCCAATACCCAGAGCCGGCTGTAGTTTGCGGTAAGCTAGTGATGTCCTACAGCTAATTGTGACGGAGGCTGTAAGTTGGAAAGAGCGTATACCGTATTCTTACTCGCCGCTTCGATAGCTCTAATATGTGGTGGCGTCACAGTTGCTGTGGTAAGTCGGACATACAATGGATGCGAAACCGGCGAACTCTTGAACATTATCACAGATACTGTAACACGCGGGTGGGGCACGAATCAATGAACTTCAATGGAAGTGACCATACCTTAAATCATGACCTTTCTATGACTCCAATTCGGGAACGCCTTTGTCAATAGATTCCATACACTTCTCTAGAACTCAAATCAGTCGCCTTCATTAGAACTCGAATACACGACCTTTACTGAAACTCGAACCCTTGACCATACATGAACTCACGACCTTTCTTGGAACTAAAACCATAGACCATATTTTGCTGTTATCTTCTACCTTTGTCTAAGTCCAACTTTCTTGTTAAAATATACAGTTCGTGTCGACACGGGTTATCGGTGGATATAACACGGGTTATGGGGGAAGCCTGGCGATATCGCCGCTTCGCTCTAGCCCTTTCTGCAAAGACCCGACCAGCCGCAATTACCGACGCCTCGCCCCTAGGCCGGATCTAAAGACAAGGCACATAGACGGGCTGTCCAGAGAAGAGATCAGAGAACAGACCTGAATGACTCGAACGAACCGAAGGATGCAAACACAGAACCCCCGTCCAGCTGCCTGGCACGACCTCGAGTCATCGGTCCCATGGATGCTTTGGTGGCGGATGGTTGAAGAGCTGCAGGAGAGGTGGATCATCCATGCATCATCGTGGTCATCGTCATCGTAGTGGCAAGCAGCTCATTCTCCTCTGTCGTTTCTTTAACATCCTCACCATCACGTCACCCTCGAATTCAATCAATTGATCCGGATGATCGCTCGGTGGTCTCGGGAAGTGTTGCGAAGAACAAGATCGGCAGTGGCGCGAGAGGAGCTCTCGCACTAGGCCAGCCATTATATTCATCATTGACCCTGTCGCCATGTTGTGCCATATTCTTGCTTGCCTCTACGTAACAATAAAAGGTGTAAATGTAAACCAGCCTGGTTTCTGTTCTTTCATGTTTTTCTTAGGAGCTGCTACATATCCTGCCCTTTTTCAATGAACGCACTTCTAAACGGCTTTTGTGGTGCTGTTTAACAATATGCAAGTAGCCTTTCTTACCTAGTTAATTTATTGCAAGTAGATGCGCGTCTGAAACCCATATAGTGAAAATAAAAAAGCGTTTATCCAATATACTGCTCCACTTTGCAAAAGAAAAAAGGGTCGAGAATAGTTATGAATTGTGCAGAGTAAACGATGCGATGTAATTTATTTACCCAGAATACAGCGGTGCTCAATAGGTTCATCTCTTCTGTAAAAAAAGCACTTGACAATGTTGTTGAGCAGTTTCCTCTTCAAATACCAGCTGAGAAGCCTCAGGTGGCAAAAATATTTACCAGAACCAGCGATGTAGCTTCTTTTAAAGCGGCCGCCGTTTTTCTAACGTTAAGTCCAATAAACAAGAATATTCTTGAAAAACGCTATTACGGTGCGCTGTTATGCTTCGCCTTTAATGTCAGAACGCGATAGCGTAAGCTTCCAGCTCACATATAAAATCCCTTTTCAATCAAGTTCGAAGAACGCGGCTGCGTGGCGTTTCGCTCGAGCTAAATGGTCAGTCTTCTAGACATGCGTCGTACGCAGCCGGCGACGACCGAAGGAACCGGCACAGGAAATATACTTTCAACTGTTGACGACCAGCCTTTCATAACTCGGTTGTCGCAAAGGCACCGCCCTTATTATACCAACAACAACGTCACTGGGTCGCAGAGCCAGCGCACACTAGATGCTGAAAACATTTTCTTACTCTTGCACCTTATCCACCAGTCACGCCTCACGAAAGCACTTCGATATAGAAGCCAGTTTTGGCGTCATATGACATATTACATGGTGATACTGAGGACAACTAGACTCTCTATGGTTTGTCGCACTTACAGCTATGCCATCATAGCTCCTATAATGTTATAACTCAACTGGTTCCTGCGTCATAATGACCTGTTATTACCAAGTTACTAATCCTAGCCATGTGGTGGTGCACAAAATACACTCAATGCTACCCTCTAAATGAGTTGTCTGTACGACCTGTCTAGGTGTCGTGAGAGTAACGTATGTCTCACTTTTCAAGGATTTAGAGTTTGATTGCATGTTTCTTTGCCGATTATCTTAGATAAATGTCTTGTGTAATAAGAATAAATAATAATGCTTAAGGCGCATGGAAATGGAAGTTTTAGAATTTTCTAATGTTTCGCACTGTGAAGTTTAAGGGGAGATGCCACGCCTGACGACAATATTCCTCACAAGTTGACAACCGATACCTTCTTTTCCGTCGAAAGAGAACTAGAACGCCGTCGCGCTTGATAAACTCCGTCTATAACGCAGCCGGTAAAAATCGTCGTCTTTCGAGCGCTAAATTCTAAATTGATATGGGACATACTAGGCACATTTCGCAACCTCATATAAAAAAACATATAAAAAGTAAATTTATCTTAACAATAGTGTCGGAGCTGCTGCTGCGGCCTCGACGAATAGAAAAACCAACTCACGTTTCAGCTCCTACACTATCCAATTGTTCATTTCTAAATTTAACATATATTTACATGCTCCTACATTGTGCTTATAAAAGACATTTAACTGAAGTGGTTCATTTTTTAACTAAATGAGGCTCCTTTAGTTACCGTGTATTCACAATGAACTCCGCATTAGACATCTGGCTTTGGCTTTGTATGCACTGCGGTCGTTAAGGCTGTTAGAGTAGGATCTACCAAGCTAAAAAATTATACGTTATCATATTTCTACTCACAGAAAAGCCATCTTTAGAACACTTGGCACCATCTGCGATACTGCAAGCGGTTGACTGCACTGCTGTTTCCTCCGCAGCAACTTGAGCAATACAAGCGTAGACAATAAGTGCTGTGGCAAAATACATCTTGTCTGCTTTGGAAGGACCTGGAGGCTGATCCTGTGTTTTTCCTACAAACGTTCATTTTATATACCCTCTATTTTTGCACACAATAATGCTTCCGATCAAAAGTGCAATGCCATTTTATCCACTCTCCTAATTCTCGTGCCATTCCCTGAAAAGCTATTTTTCGCGCATATTTTGTTTTCACTTTGATGTGGAAACGAGATGTAGCGTTTTTCTCTACTATTGTCATGATGGCACTGCCCCAATAAGATTGTTGGTAGTATCCCCTGAAAACAATAGGGCAAGGAACCTTTCTTGCATAGTCAAGAACGCAAGTTTTTTGGACGTGTTCTCGTGGAAAAATAGTTATTTCAGTGCGACTGAAACAACGTGGTGAACGACATGCGTTTGAATCACAAGGTGACGTGCACACCCCATTCAAAACACAATATATCACATAAAAAACTAGAGACAACGAAGAAATAAAGGCTTTACCCCAAATGCGCATGCCACAAACTTTTTTACCTGACTGTGCATTTCTGGACAAAGTTTCAAGACTTCGCCTAACACATATTAACATCTACACATGCAGATAAAAATATCCAAAAAGATGCGTTAATTAGCTGCAATATCATTTATTGCATTTACTTTAAATCAAAATGCACATATTTCCCATTTTTGTTTGAGAGCTTTTAAGGATGATAACTTCTAAGATACTAAAACCCTGTACAGTCTTCTTCCGGTGCAGTCAGTGCCTTGAAGAGGAGGCGGTATGAAACATGACACCGGTTGATAATATAATCTCTTCATTTTTCGATGAACAGAGCTGTGCAGATGCCAGCATGACGAGTGTTACACTTCTTTTAGTGTCACTAAAGGAGCAGAATAGAGATGCACAATTCTGATATTGTGAAGGTTTTAAGCTAGATTGAAAGATTCACGTGAAGAGCGACGGAAAGGACCCTGAACAACATGCGCAAGTGTATACTTCCGAGTAATCACTTTTGTTTTTGCTATGTAAGCCTGTAAAAAGATGAAACCTATAAAAAAGACAGGAGTGTTGTAATGACAATCTCTTATATTGCTACCCGCTGAGACGATATCTGATATTGCATAGATTGAACGTTTTCTTCTCTAAACGTTATACATCTCACATTCGGAAAAGCCAACCGATGTTCTCCTTTCTCATTATTCATGATATAATTGGTTCAAAAAGAAATAGGTGCAACCACAATAAGGAAACTGAATGCATTTGTGTCACAGTTGTGCAAAGAACAGAGTGCGTTCTGAAATCATTTCTTTGATTCAAACTTCCGTCAAGCGGTATAATAGTTCTGCATTTCAAACAAATTTTATTTATTGGCCGTCTCGTACTCTCCATGTCTAGTAAAAACAAAAATTGAAAGCAATGCCGAATCTTCAATGGAGGAACGCGGGAGCCTGAAAGTTGCTGCTAGACACAGAAAATCGCGCGCCCTTTTTACAGATTTTGCTAGCAAGGCCAGAGCTGCTAACGCACAGTGTAAATTTTCTTTCCTTGACCCAAACGCCGGCGGCTGCGGTATCGATGGAGGCAAAACAAATAGGCGTCGGTGCTCTGTACACTGTCAGCTGTGCAAGTTAAAATCCCAAGGTGGTCGAAAAAACTCCGCTCCCCTCCACTAAGCCACTCCTTCCTCTCTTTCCGCTTTCGCTCCCAACTTCCTACCTTTTTTTACAGCACAATGCAGGTGTCCACAGAAAGTGTGACAGAGAGAGAGAGGAAAGTGTGAGCAGTTATAAACTCAGAAACCTGTCCACTTCCTTTGGCACGTCGTCATGTCCATTGGACTTCGACATTACTTGTATGGCTAACGTAGACGAATATTTGTATAATTGATTTTACTTTTACGTTTTTGGTTCTAATTACTTAACGACTCATCAGATGAACATAATTTCGTTTTCTGCAGCATCTTTATATCACCCTTAAATTTTTCAAACTAACTTCTCCCTCTTTCCGTTACAGCGCGGTTCAGTAGTCCAGAGATAAATTCGGCGCATTGCCATTCTTGTAAACCGGTTATGAAAAAATTGTGAAGCAAAACATCGCGGATTAAAAAAGTGGACTTACAGATCTAACGCTTCAACACTCGAGTGTTTTGCTCTATCAGTAGGTTAACCCATGCCTAAACATCCACATTCATTCTTCTTTCGTCGTCTGAGCTACCATACATTAATATGCCACCTTTGTACGCAAGCAAATTTACCCCTTGCTGCACAGCAGCAACCATATGGACTGCAGGGGAGTTGTTCAGCACGCTAGAAAAAACAAAATTTCTACGATTAGTTAGATCTTTATTGTACTCGTATTTTAGTTGTCTGGCTAATGCAGACGTTCTTTGCTTGTCTTAAATAGAAGGCTCCTGATTGAAGATCAACACGGTCACGTAAATCCATTTGAATCTTAACCTATTTATCATTTGTGTTTTCTCGAGGCATTTCAAGAGGCTTTTTGGACCCCATCCTATAGCGATTTCTTAAATGTCACGCAGTAAGTGAACCTACACATCAGATGCATTGTTTACCCACGTTTCTAATGGATGTCTAGTATGCCCTTTTCTTAAATTAGAACATGTATCCAGAAATCTGATCGCATTCGTATAAGGCACTTTCGAAGTAAGTGTTGCTTCAAGATCGCTTGTATCGATGTCTTCAGCATTAGAAAGTGACTGCTGTCCTCATCATTTTTGTTCGAGAAACAAAAATGTTAGGAACCTGCACGTTGACACATTGAGAAATAAATTTTCAGGAAAAATTCCCTTAAAAAGAACTTTCCAGAAGACCAGATATTTTTATAGCTGATGGTAAATCAACAAAGAACGTGAACTTCATTCAGTTCAGTTCAGGCGTTCAGTCGTGTCCGACTCTTCGTGACCCTATGAACCATGTCACGCCACGCTTTCCGGTCTCTCACTATCTTCTTAACATCACATAGCTTCATCCGCAATGCCTCGAGAATGCCATCTAACCATCGCGTTCGCTGCCTACCCCTTCTCCGGCGACCCTCAACCTTTCCCAACATCAAATCTTTCTCCAGCGACTCCTCTCTTCTCATCAGATGACCAAAGTAGCTGAGCTTTAACTTTAGAATTTGACCCTCCAATGAGCAGTCAGGGTTTATGGTCGACAATATCGACTGATTTGATCTTGTGGCAGTCCAAGGAACTCTTAAGAGTCTTCGCCAGCACCACAATTCAAACGCGTCAATTCTTCGGCGGTCAACCTTTTTCACAGTCCAACTCTCGCATCCACATATCACAACTGGAAAGACCATAGCACGGGATATACGGTTCTTGGTTGGCAGACTAATGTCTCTGCTCTTTACTAGGCGGTCAAGACTAACCATTGCTCTCTTTCCCAGAAGCAGGCGTCTCCTAATTTCATGGCTGCAGTCTCCTTCCGAGGTAATCTTGGCGCCCAAGAACAGAAAATCTGTCACAGCTTCCACTTCTTGTCCATTGATGCTCCATGACTTGATAGGGCAAGACGCCATGATCTTCGTCTTTTTAATGTTCAGTTTAAGCCCAAACTTCTCACTCTCTTCTTGTACGCGCATCAGAAGTCTCTTGAGTTCCACTTCACTTTCTGCCATTAAAGTGGTATCATCCGCATATCTAAGGTTGTTGATACGTTTTCCAGCAATCTTCACTCCAGCTGAAGACTCGTCCAGACCGGCCTTCCTCATGATGCGCTCTGCATATAGGTTAAATAGGCAGGGCGACAGTATGCAGCCTTGCCTCACCCCTTTCTCAATCGGAAACCAATCAGTAAGACCATGCCCAGTTCTGACTGTGGCCTCTTGCCTTTCATAAAGGTTCCGTGAACTACATTACCGTATTTTATTTGCTGCGTCGCTGGGAAGTGCGAAATTGGTCAAGATGCCGATACTATTCCGTATTTGAGTGTCAATTCTGAGCGCACTAAGGATGCTGCTGATAAAGACATAACATGAACTACGTGTACATATGCATGTGAAGGCCAGTCAAGACAAACATTAATTTTTTTGGTTGCCTCTGCATTGACTAGGCATTGGATACGACACCACGGAAACATTGAAACATTTCCCGTGTTATCAGCAATAAGATAGCACAAGCAATGTCATAAACTGCTACTGATTCATCGGTGTTGCAGAGTTTTTCAACCACCAGGCTGATTACTTCAATGAAGAATAAACTGAATGTTTACCTCTTTTTCCCTAAACTGTAAAACACCTAATCTAAATAGAGCCTGTACTAGAGGACGTTCTCAATATTTCTTCTAATGCGGACATCTGCTCAAAAAAAAAAAATTATCTGTGATCTCGATGCATATGCTGTTCGGTTTATGGTATGCTTTTGGTCGAAAGAGAAATTGGAGGATAGCTTTAAGAACTTTCGAACGTTTTGAAAAACTAAGCATATACTTAGTGTCAGTTTCTGAATCTGTTTTGGCATACTATTTTAGAATACTGCAAAAATGTAAAATATTACCACTTGCGTGCAGAATGATGCGGTTAATTCCTTGCATGTTAACCAGAATTGCTGAAATGAGCCTTCGAGTAATTCCTGGTCGAAGTGCAATTAACCTCCTCCCACCTTCCGGCTAGCCTTTCAGGGTGAACATATTGTTATTGTTGAACATATTAAAGGAAGAGAATCGACTAGAAGACGAGGCCGTAGATTGCTTGCAGATTCCACCATGAAGAACGCCCCATTAATCTGTTCAGCGCTGCTCCTAAAGAGACTTCTGGAAGCTGACACTTTCAGAAGTGGGTAAGTTCCAGTGTCCTTATGATTACGGCAAGAGGAATAGCCACTTATGCGGTAAGTGTGAGTGACTCCATGAGATCAAGGAGTGTACAATTCTCTTTCTTTACCAAGCAATTAGGTGGTCACTTGACCTCCTGCTCCCAACAGGCGGGGGGAGGGGGGGGTCAGCCAGCTTAGGCATTGTTTAGGTACACAAGAAATACAGATGCGGCAAACCATGTGTATTTACACTTTTGATCATCGGCTTTCAACGCAATTTTCTGTATTGTATGAGCACTTATAGTGAACGTCATTCATATTGGTGATCACTCATCATCACCCTTCGTTTCATGGAACTTCAACTCATTTATAAATTATCATCATCAACGTGCTGTGTTTGTTGCTGCTGATAATTTAATTGTTGGCTGCTGATTCCCGCACCTTTCAACCGAAACCCTGCAGCTACACTCCGGCCGAATCCGTGTCGGCCAGTCTGCCAGGATAGAACATCACGACCAACGTCCCACGTTCCGGCTGCCGGCTCCCCAGCTGCTGCTGCTTCCCCAATTGGTGTGTCTCCCGGACCCTAGGCTTCAGGCATGCTAGTGTTCACACGCCGACAAAGCCCGAGTGCGTCCTCACTATATGACGTGTAACTCTCTCTGGGAAGCTGCACGCATGTGTCCAATTTGTGTTGGTAAGCTGCGGGGCCAGTGGCCATTGGTTCAAAAATCTGAAGAAGCTGAATAGTAAATTGAGTCCAGTCAGGAATAGCTGCCCGATGGTTGACAAACCATGTCTTCGATACATGTCTGAAGAAGAAACCGACATTCAAAACGTTTGTCGAAGCGTCCCAGCTGTTGTTGGCGCCAGCATCCTCGTACTGCCCAATCGAATTTTCAATGCGGCGGCCCCGGAGACCAGGAAAAACGAATGATCGCGCTGCTGAGTGGTTATAATCCAGGTCGGCTTACATGTGGGCGTAGCCTGGGCGGCATTAGTGTGATCATTGCCGGCAGAAATTGCGGTTATTTATTCATGTGCTCATCAATTCGTTTTTTATTGGTACTTTGTATTTAGCGTCTGCAGGAATCAACTGCCGTCACCGCACCTTTGAAGTTGCTGAAAACGACATATTTACCCTTTCTGAATGTCCACAATAACTGTGAGTGCTCATATCTACAGACAATATTTTTCCCCCTTGGACTGCTAAAGTTATTGAAGTGAAATGTGATCACGTTACTAATGAAGACGTTTTAGTTGTACCGTGCATGCGAACCCTGTTCCGCGGCATCATGATCGATATATGGCTTCTTCGCTTTTCATGCGGTCAATCTGTTGTGACCGCCCGAAACGCTAATCCCGTTCTCCTACGAAAAGGCTCCCAAATTGCATCTGTTGCGCCCATTCAGCCGCTAGGACTTCTACACGTTAGCGATCTTGTTACCGCACCTGCTTCGGCTATTTCTGGGGAGACACTTTCAGATTCAGTTAGCCATGACCTTTCATCGAACCAAAAACAAGCATTGCTAAATCTATTAAAGAACAATGCTCCATCGTTTGACACTCACTCTCCTATGTTGGGTCGGACCTATGCTGCTATGCATCGCATTACAATTGACGGCTCTACTATAGTTCGCCGCCTACTCTACAGAGTGTCTTCTTCAGAACGTAAGATAATACAGAATAACTTCGTGCAGATCCTGAATCGGAACATCATTCCCCCTTCATCTAGTCCCTCGTCACTGCCGCTTGCGCTGGTCAAGAAAAAAGACGGCTCTGTGAGATTTTGCGTCGATTACCATGCTCTGACAAGATAACTGGAAAGATGTCTGTCCCTTGCCACGCACTGACGACGCCCTTCACTGTCCCCAAGGTGCTGAATTCTTTTTGAGTTTGGACCTCCGATCGGGTTACTGGCAAATGCCCATTTCATGAGGATACAAAGGAAATACCGCTTTCTCTACTCCTGATGAGCTCTACGATGTAAATGTAAAACGTTTTGGCCGATGCAATGTTCCAGCAACATTCTAGCGTAAGGTCGACACCGTTCTGCGAGACCATAAATGGAAGACATGACTATGCTACCTCGACGACATAGTGATATTTTCTCGAACGTTTTCAGAACACCTAAAGCGTCTTGAAGAAGTTTTCAATTGCGATCTCCGAACCAGCCTTCAGCTCAATACAAAGAAATGTTTTTATGCCTGAAGCTCTATCAAAGTCCTTGGGAATATTGTCAGCAAGGTTTGCATTAGGCCTCATGTAGACACAATTGCTATTGTGCATTGTCCACTACCATCCTGCACCAAATATCTCCGTAGTTTCCTTGAACTAGCGTCTTATTTTCGCCGGGTCCTATGTAATTTCGCTTCACTTGCATCCCTTCAACATCGGCTGCTCCAAACCGGCGTACCTTTCGATTGGACTCCCGACTGTGAGACACCCTTTCAAAATCTGAAGCAACTTCTAAAATCAGATACAGTTTTATGCATTTTGATTAGACTTCAACTATAATGCATACTGATGCTAGTAGCTGTTGCACTGGAACCGTATTATTACAACAACATTCATGCAACAAAAAGGTTGCCGCTTACACAAGCCCTTACCTTACTTCGGCTGAGCCGCACTACCTTATCACTAAATAAGAATTTTGCAGTTGCATGGGCTGTTCAAAAATTTCGTCCTTATCTTTGGGCTGATTGCTATACATCCGTTGAACCCGCTTTAATACATTATTCTCAAGAAAGGAGAGGTAAGGCTGCCAATACATTGGTACAGGGAATAATGTCTCATTAAGAACTTTTGTCATCTGTCTGCTGGATAGACTGTATAAGTAACCCAGTAAAAACAATACGGTGAGAAAATTAAATTTGTTGGCAACTTCCACAAGAAAACCCCACAAAGGATCCTTATTCCAACGACCAGGGGGGTGTCCAACCTTCCGCGTTTTGGGGTATTTATGTTAACTGTAAACGAAACTTGTGAGGGTTCACCAGCGCCGCACTCATCCCTAGCGGCAGATGTGCAACATCTTCTATAACGCAAGCGTCACATAGCACGTGATCATTAGGGAGGGCGACAGCAGCTCGAGAACCCTCCTACGCTACCTATTCGACCTCAAGACTGCCTGACCCGAGACCCTCGCAAGCTGCAAAGGAAATGAGGGACTAGTTATTATTGTCTTCAGAGGAGCCAACACTCTACGAGTCCAAGGCAAACGTTGGGGATATTTTTTGTCTTGTTGTTGGTATTGACAAAGATTAGTCCTATGACAACTTTAGGGATAAAGAATATTAATGCAAGGCGGAAATAAAAACAACGCGCTGATGGTGGTAGTCGAACCCTTCACCTTCGAATATCATTCCCAGTGCTCTTCCAACTGAGCTACAGCGACTTTTTTTTTTCTTTATTGCATGGAAAAACTTCCGTAAAAAGGAACAACTCCACTTACTTAAACATGTCCATGTCTAAAGTTACCGGGCTGCTTAATACGAGCCCGTCGTATCCCCAGCCCGGCAATGCACAATCAGAACATCAAAAGTCTGGAAGACATACACATGCGTCTAGATACGGCATCCAGTTTGGAGGTTCTTAACGTGCAGCATATACACTTCTCACCAAAGCACAGCGACGGCTGTCCAACATGTGGCTCTTCCACAAGGTAAAAAATCCCATGAGAACAAACATTTCTAATCACGCCTTAGAAGATTCCATTGTAGGCAAACATCTTATTGGGAGTAATATCAATGGCCGTTTTGAGAGTCCGTTGAAGAATGTCCCAAAACACACTGTATCACTGCAATGAAAAAATAAATTTTCTTTAGTTTCTGGCTGCTGACAGAGGCGAGAGTCCACTTACTATTGTTCAAAATTCTGTCATGTTTCTTTCCTCCCGTTCCCTCGCAAAGGTTTTTCACTCTCCTACCCGGTCGTCTAGCCTCCGCAAGCTAAATTCCCCTTTCGTCTCCAAATATGGTGGGATGTAGGGCGTGGTCTCTGCGTGCGCAAAAAAAAAAAAGAAACGGGCGCGGTAGCGCGCACCGCTGCATTCAGTCCGACCGTGGCATACGAAAAGCCCACAGCAGGCGGTGGAAATAGTTAGGGGTGTGCACCCATCCTTCACCCAACAGGCAACGATACGGACCAATGGATGTCGTTTGCTCCTACAACATCATCCTTGCTGCTCGTAGAGAACAAGGAAGCTGGTTTCCCGGTGAGGAGGATGAGAGCTTTGGTATGTATTTTTGCTGCTTTTTAACGCGCGTATCGCTGTAGTAATTTGCACAGACTATCTCCGGTAGGTGATCTAAGCACTGGGCTCCTTTGCTTAAAAGGGCGTTCCCTGGACAGGGGGCCTTTAAATGAACAAGAAAAATGTGCAGCCCTAATTGAAAAGAGAACTTGAGTTGCAATGTCATCCTCAGCGGCAGGTGAGCTGTTTTTTTTTTGTCTTTCCATTACAACCCTAGACTATTTTAAGGTAACTATAGAATGCATGCAGTAAGAAAAATGCGTTAAAAAACATTCGAGCCAATTGGAAAATAAAAATGGTTCATTTTGGCTCCTAATCATGGACTCAATTGGACATAGCAATACAAGGGGTTAGTAAAATGGTGATGAACCAAAGGGGTTTTGCAGATAACAGTTCGGCATTCCGAATGCATTTTCCAAGAGTTCCAATTAAGTTTAACATTCCAATCTAATTTTTCAAATGGCGCTCAAGATTTCGTCGGTAATATAGCAACTAGATTTGCTAATTCCCTCCTATGTTCCCAATGGTATATCTCTCAAACGATTTGTTATTTGGCCAAAGAAAACAATGCACCTGCCCACCGCGGACGAGGGTTACTCATTGCCACACTTCATGCACTGCAGCCTACAAATGGATATAGGTTCTTGGACACGTGTAGCAGGTGTAGCAGGCGACGCTGAGCGACTGCCAAAGATCAGTCAACCTACACAGGTCGTGGGCACAGCCGCATCTGATACAGGACTATACTCGAACGTCACGCCTTGACGATCGAGCATAGACCTCTGTTTTTCGCCGACGTGAAGTCGCGGTGGCCCACATGCGCGCGCGTGCCTGCGGTACGTCAGACTATATTGGGGCATTTATGCTTTTATGCTGACTGTAACCAAATCCTGTAAGCGTTCGCCAACGCTACCCTCATTCCTATCGGCGGATGTGAACATGTTGTTTTACCGCGAGCGTCACGCAGCACGTGATCATTAGGGAGGGCGGCACCCGTGCGAGACCACTCTTACACTATGTTTCGACCTCAAGACTCCCAGAACTGAGACACCTCGCAAGCTATCAGGCAGAGCATTGAAGAGAAATGAGGGGCTTGTTATTATAGTATTTAGAGGAACAAACACTGTACGAGTCCAAGGCAAACGTTGGGGATATTGTTTTATGTTTTGTTGTTGATATTGACAAAACATTAGTCGCATTATGACTTTAGGGACAAAGAATATTATATGCACGGCACAAAAAGTTCGCATGACGCCTCAGAAGCTTCCATTCTAGGCACAAATCGTTTAGTATTGGGTGTAATATCGATGACCTTTTTCGCAGTCCGTTCTAGAATGTCCCAAAACTCACTGCATCACGGAGGCCAAGTGTCGCACCGTGCTCAGCGGCTCGATGAACGCTGTGCGCAACTTTGCCAAGGGGAGAGTGTGCTCGCCCCCGGCCGCCATCATCAGTAAGCTCCAGCTCCAAGACCGCGGCAACACTATTCGCATGAAGTGGTTCCCGGCACACGCGGGAGATTATGCACCCTCACCGAGTCACCTTCGCCCATTCGGCGGCGCGAGCGCTTACCTTCCGCGCCCCCGAAGGGGACCGTTCCGAGTGGTGGTTCGAAACAAAACACCGAATGACCAGTTACGAGGAAGTGACTAAATTTTACCGCCTAGCTCGACGGACAATGCTGCCGCCTCACCCGGCACTTAGGCGGGAGGAGGCGGTCATCCTAAGGCAAATGCAAACCGGGTCACTCGTAGCCCCGGCAGTGCTACACGTCCTCAACCCAGACATCTACACGAGTGATATGTGCAGTGTATGTCAAGTGGGTTCGGCAGACCAATGGCACATCATGTGGGACTGTGCCAGGTTCCCGACCGAAGCTGTATTCAGGACATACCTGCCGGAACTTCAAAGTGCTGTGCAAAATACAGACAAGGACATTCAACTATGAGCCGTCCAGCAGGCCCGGGGTGCGCTCGAAAAGCACAAGCCTCACACCCACCACAAACGGGCTAATTGAGGTACTGCAAAAGTAGGACATAACCCCAGGTCGACGCTTGGCCAGCGTCACGACGTTTTAACCCGCCGCTTGCCGGCTCCTTAATAAAGTTTTACATACAGTCTTGAGCAAAAGTGGAGAGACCACGCTAACTGCTGCGATTGCGTTTTTGATGTATAAAAAATGTGCCAGGGAAATTTGCTTTGGCAAGAAGGCATGTATATTATTCATGGTACCTAAGCCGGGCATCCTGAAGAGTGAAGTTGAGTGGGCCTTAGCCAGCCTTGCTAAGAACAAAGCTAGCGGAATTGATGGCATTCCAGCTGAGTTGCTTCAAAACCTCAACCATGACGCTGTTAACATTCTGCATACATTATGTCAGAAGATTTAGACAACCCTGCAGTGGCCACAGGATTGGAGGAGGTCAGTTTACATCCCCATTCCAAAGAAAGGCAGTGCCAAAGATTGTTCCAACTACCGCACGATCGCGCTTATTTCGCATGCTAGCAAGGTGATGTTGAAAATCCTACAATGTAGGCTGCAGCAGTATGTGGATCGGGAGCTTCCGGACGTGCAAGCTGGGTTTGGCAAAGGCAGAGGAACTAGAGACCAAATTGCCAACCTTCGCTGGATCATGGAAAAAGCAAGAGAGTTCCAGAAACCCATCTACTTCTGCTTTATTGATTATGCGAAAGCGTTTGACTGCGTAGATAACAGCAGATTGTGGCAAGCTCTTCAAGAGATGGAAGTTCCAATTCATCTCATCTGTCTCATCAGGAACCTGTATGAAGGACAAGAGGCCACAGTTAGAACTGGGCATGGTCTTACTGATTTGTTTCCGATTGAGAAAGGAGTGAGGCAAGGCTGCATACTGTCGCCCTGCCTATTTAACCTATATGCGGAGTGCATCATGAGGAAGGCCGGTCTGGACGAGTCTTCAGCTGGAGTGAAGATTGCTGGAAAACGTATCAACAACCTTAGATATGCGGATGATACCACTTTAATGGCAGAAAGTGAAGTTGAACTCAAGAGACTTCTGATGCGCGTAAAAGAAGAGAGTGAGAAGTTTGGGCTTAAACTGAACATTAAAAAGACAAAGATCATGGCGTCTTGCCCTATCAAGTCCTGGAGCATCAATGGACAAGAAGTGGAAGCTGTGACAGATTTTTTCTTCTTGGGCTCCAAGATTACCTCGGAAGGAGACTGCAGCCAGCCATGAAATTAGGAGACGCCTGCTTCTGGGAAAGAGAGCAATGGTTAGCCTTGACCGTGTAGTAAAAAGCAGAGACATTAGTCTGCCAACCAAGATCCGTATAACTCGTGCCATGGTTTTTCCAGTTGTGATATATGGATGCGAGAGTTGGACTGTGAAAAAGGCTGACCGCCGAAGAATTGACGCGTTTAAATTGTGGTGCTGGCGAAGACTCTTGAGAGTTCCTTGGACTGCCAGAAGATCAAATCAGTCGATATTGTCGACCATAAACCCTGACTGCTCATTGGAGGGTCAAATTCTAAAGTTAAAGCTCAGCTACTTTGGTCATCTGATGAGAAGAGAGGAGTCGCTGGAGAAAGATTTGATGTTGGGAAAGGTTGAGGGTCGCCGGAGAAGGGGTAGGCAGCGAACGCGATGGTTAGATGGCATCCTCGAGGCACTGCAGATGAAGTTATGTGATGTTAGGAAGATAGTGAGAGACCGGAAATCGTGGCGTGACATGGTCCATAGGGTCACGAAGAGTCGGACAAGAC
Source organism: Amblyomma maculatum (assembly GCA_023969395.1). NCBI lineage: Eukaryota > Metazoa > Arthropoda > Arachnida > Ixodida > Ixodidae > Amblyomma > Amblyomma maculatum. Next base: position 55,883 of record JAJIZL010026255.1, read on the forward strand.
TGAACGACTGAACTGAACTGAACTGAATGCTCTTCTCAGAAATAACTATTTCACTGTCAGAAAAAGCTGGCGGGTAGTTTTCTCAAAGCGCATGGTCTCTCCACTTTTGCTCACGACTGTACATACATACATACATTCATACATACAAGGGAAATTATGAAGACCGTTTCATGATCCGGGGCATGGCGCAGTGATAAAGCGCTGGACTGGGGATCCAAAGGATAGAAGTTCGATTCCCTGGTGGAAGGCAAGGGTTATTAATTTATGTTTAAATTTTGCTGTCGAGACCTTCCTGATGTCATCCCGTCTCGACCAATCAGAGCCGCCGCAAAAGCGGGACACATTTTGTCCACATCAACAACGATGAGGCATTAAAGGCTTTCGCCTAATTACACAGAGTGATCTTGAACATCACCACCCACTTGAGGCTTGTTTTGGTGATATATGTTCTTTTAACCACAAGTATGTGGCACTTTTATCCAAGATTATTTACGTAGTGTCAAAAAACATCAAACAAGAATATTTAGGGTGCCTTCCTATGGACACAGTAAGGAGGTTGAGCCTTGTGAAAGTAAACAGTATGTGCATATTTTCATTTCTGAGGGCTTTATCTGTGATTATGTAGGCTGGTGCTAAATGTCTACATATAAAAAACCTCCAAAACAAGAGAATTAAAACAAAAAAAACTCAGTAAGAATTAATATACAGTCGAACGCCTCTACAGCGAAATCACCTGTATAACAAAGGATTTCGTTTGTCCCGGCCGAATTCCTATGTTTCATATGAATCGTGAACGCCTCTACAGCGAAGACCATTACAACGAATTTGCCTGTACAACGAAGGAATCTAGAACCCCTTACGGCTGATTTGTTGCTTTAAAACAAAAACACGCAGCGGCACCGCCATTGCCCTCCGCAGCCGCGACAAGGCCGAGGTGTACACGGGGAGCACGGCTTGACATGGCAAAAAATGCGCAGCGGCCGGGCGGCGAACATTTTGACGAGCAGCACTAGCGTTGCCTTCCGGCAAAAAAAGCAAAACTTGCCACAGCGATCTTTGCGCTCTCACTCTCGCTCCTCACAAACATAAAATTCTTAATTGCCTGGGTTGTGGCCGAGTGTGCAAGAGGAAGTTCGGGTACAGTTTTGCATTAGTTTGTAGTGTGTGCCTGTTTCGTGTTTCTTTCTATGTTTAATCGCAGATCTGAGTATTATGCACCAACTCATCCCATAAGCTGCTATACCACCCTTTACTGACTATCAAGGAGTTGACAAATTATGAACATAAGTTACCTCGTCGGGAGTTTGAAATATTTAAATGCCTTGAAGATGTTCTCCATCTCAATGCGATCCGCCTGGCACTTCCATTTCGTTTTCTATTGTTCGGTTGGACGCTATGGGGCTTTGGAAGAAGACAAGTCACTCACAGATTAGCGTGCAGTTGAATAGATGATCCCTCAGTTGATCAGCTCCAGCGTTCTGCTGCCACGCTTATAGTAGCCAGCCGACCTATATATCTTCCTTTACTGGTTATGTCTAAAACAGCCAGTTTTCAATGACCCAACAGTGCAAAACCGTTAATCAGCAAACACCTCTATGATTCTCACGGAAGTGGTAGCTAATCATGCTTTTATAATAAAATGAGCCCCAAGTGATATTGCTCATACACTGTCACTTACTCTTTAGAGGGTCACAATGTATCTAATACTTTACACATGCTAGCCTCATCTTGCAAAACAATTTTAAACCGGTCCCTCGTCCAAACAATAAGTGTTGCATGCACAGACTACTGTTTTAAGAAATGGACTGTCCAATTGACCCACATCACAATTCAAATTGCAATTATAAATACCCAATCTGTTATGCACAGCTCTTTTGAGCGCAGTTGGTCATGGCGTGATGGCAGAAAAATGCTTACCTTAGCAGACTTGGTGACCTTGCCAAGAATCAGCCTTGGCACTGGGGTCCGCGATATATTAAAAGAAGCCATCAGCTCTCCGAGACATTCTTCACGACAACACACAAAGAGACATGAAAAGTGCTCGCAGAGAAGCTTTTGTTAAATGCCTGGCAAACAAGAAAATCTGATTTAACCATATAAGTGGACAGAAACTAATATGGTACGATATCTAAAACGAACACAAATGCATGATGTATAGAATTTGTGAAACTGCTCCAACACATTGCCCAAGTTTGCTGAGCTGTTCGTAATGGCAAAGTTAGGAATTCAGGCTCTGTCATATCAGGTGAAATGGGCAATCACAAAAACTGTTAGCGGTAAGGGATAAATATGGGCCGCTACATGATATAGGCTCGTGTCTTGTCTTGAAACTGTTTCCCTTGCACATGTGATTGCCAATAAGCATAGAGGCAAAAATGAGCTGAAACTTCCTCCTTAAAAGATCCTCTTGTTTCCGTACAGGCAGGTGGACTGAGCTCTTCCGATATATAAAACTAACAAGGGTCGTTCTGCACCAAACGTCCCGGCGGTTGCCCTCAACAACCTGATTTGTCCCAAAAAATTCCCGATGACTCATCCCAGGGCATGTTTGAAAGCCTAAAATGACTCCACAACATTTTTGTAAGTTGTGCAAAATTCAAATGTTTCGAAAAAGCGAGAAAACGGGTAATAAAACCGCGAATAAACAGTAAAGAATTCAAATTTTTCGAAATCTCTCCTTAAACATTGTGTAAGAAATCCTGAAAGTACATAAATTTTCATTTCGTTACAAATGTCAACTGGCTTTTCGGAATTAGGAAATAGCCATATTGCTTCCCTAGATGTCACTTATAACCAAAGCTACATCTATTAAATCAGGGTATATCGAAATAAAAAAACAAAGTTTTCAGAAAAAAGTGCATGTTGAACTATGAACACATGTTAGCGTCAGCCTGGAAGGGTTACAGTAAAAAAGAACGTTAAGGCGTTAGGTAGAGCAGCTTATGATCTTTCATTTCTGAATTTTTCATCGAGTTAACGGTTGCTCCAAGAGAGAAAGTAATTTTTTAAGTCGAGCTCACCGCTGCAAGTTGTGTCGTCTTTTAGCGCCTCTTCACCGCAGAACAGAGCTTGCATGTCATGGCACACTTAGGGCCAGACAAGTGCCAACACACAAGTGTTATCTTGTTATCCGAATAAGATGTCGGAGAGCAGAGCACGCGACAGTGCGAAGTGCACACAGCTGCGGTGAGTAACGCGAGAAGCGCTGGCGGGTTGGCGGTGAGCGCGGCTCGGTCGCGCGGAGGGTGCCTCGTTTGCATGAGTGGGATGGGGGAGTCTCACGAGCCCCTACCTGTTCGACTAATTTTTCCGATGTTTGCGTGAAATGTAGACACTACTTAAGAACAATAACGTCTGGTAGCAGCGGTAACAGCGTCGACGGTGCCTTGCACAGCGGTGAAGAGACAAGAGAAAAAGCAACTTGCGGCGATAGAGCTCAAATAATTTCTTTTCTCGCTTTAATCAAGCAGTATCTCAATGAAAATTTCGAAAATGAAAAACAATTTACTGTTCTGCTTAACCTCCTAGTGGTCCTGAGCCTTTTCTGAGAGCATACAGAAGTGGCTAAAGGCTTACCACTCAACGTACTCCACGCTGCCTTCGACTGCATACCGAGACGGCACAAACACTTGAGACGACGACGGATCCACCACTGTTAGTAAACGACGCGCGCTGTGGTCAGGGAGCAGCTAATGCCAACATGACACGGAGGCAGAAGTAAAATACGGCAGATAACACATAGATAACCCAATATTATACCAATATACAGTTGGTCGTGGGCCATACACTCTGTTGATACACACACATGCGAACTGCGCAGCAGTTACTTGCGAGTAGTAGTAGTGTATATATATATACAAAAATGCTGTAATAATTAACAAACATTTTATCAATAATGTAACAAAAAGTGAGCCTGTTTTTGAATGGTTTGAAAGCCAAAAATGGAGCTTAAGTTTCCTTTTACTTTCAATCAATGGGAACCAGAAGAACCATTGGCAACCGAGCCGCGGGAAGTTTGAAATTGTGGATTGTACCGGCGTACAAAAATACAGACCAATCAGCTTACTATCTGTAACATATAAGGTGTTTACTAACGTAATCGCAAAATTGATAACAGAATTATGACAATCTTAGACTTCAGTCAAGAACAAAATCAAACCGGTTTTCAAAACTTGCATGTCCATATCATCAATCAGGTGATAGAAAAATGCTAGGAATACCATAACCAGCCCTTATACATAGCATTCATTGATTACGAAAAAGCATTTTACTTAGTAAAACCCTCGACAATCATGCAGGCATTGTGAAATCAGGTTGCAGACGAGCTGTTTGTAAAAGTACTGCAAGATAATTATAGCGGCTGCACAGTAACCGTAGTTCTGCATAAAGAAATCAACAAAATTCCCATAAAAAATGTATTACGCAAGGAGACACGACCTCGCCAGTACTGTTCACAGCTTACTTAGAGGAAGTATTCAGAGACTTGGGATGGGAGCAGTTCATAAGGGCGGTTCGAGAATATGTCACTAATGCAGCAATTCTCGAAACGCAGTAATCAACGAAGTAGCTCACGGAAAAGAACTGCAAAGAAGGATTGATGACCTAGACAGGAATAGCAGAAAGATAGGCTTCAAAATCAATATGCCGAAGACTAAGGTAATGTTCAACAGCCTTGGGAAGGAACAGCTAGAAGTTCACAGTAGGTAGCGAAGCACTGGAAGTAGTAGGCGAATATATCTACTTAGGACAGGTAGTAACCGCATATCCAGACCATGGGAGGGAAATAGCTAGGAGAATAAGATTGGGATAGAGCGAATTTGGCAAATATTCTCAGATTATGACTAGCAGCTTTCCGGAATCACTCAGGAAGTATACAATAGCTGCACCTTACCTTACTCACATATGCCGCTGAAATGTGAAGGCTAACGAAAAGGGTTCTTTAAGATAGTTAACTGCTGAGCTAGTTGGCTGTCACACATAATTACAGAGTATTGAGTGCAATGCAAACACACACAAGAAAGAGTTCAACATGGGCGACCATGGTGTCCTCTTGTGTGTGTTTGTGCTGCACTTAATACCTTGTAAAAGGGTTCTTCTTAAGGTGAGGACAACTCAGGGGGCTATAAAACGAAAAACGGTTGGTGCAACATTAGGAGAAATGAATCACGTAGAGTGGGTCAGATAAATAACTCGAGTTAATGACGTTCTAGAGGAAATAATGAAAGGGGCATGGGTAGGGCAGGTAGTGTGACAAGGGGACAACCGATGGTCCTTAAGTGTAACAGATTGGATTCCAAGGGAGAGAAGGCATAGCAGGTGGCAAGAGAAAGTTTGGTGTTAAGTGGTTTTCAGTTGGCATGGGTTACGTGGATATAGTTAGCACATGACTGGATAAATTGGAAGAATATGGGAAAGGCCTTTGCCCTGCAGAGGGTATAGTCCGGCTAATTCTGATGATTATGACAGATATGCAAACTTGGAAACAGTGGTGTATGTAAAGGTTGTGTTATCCTGGACACACAGAGATAAATTGGTTCTGACCGAGGTATATTGACCGTGTCAAAGAGTTCACCTATGTACTACACATGCAGTGGTGTGCACAAACTAGATACGAGAATTGCTGGTCCGTTTTTTGTGAAGTGCATCCAGCTTGGCATCCTTAGAAGAGTATTTGCTGTTTTGTTACTAAGTTGCAGAAGCTTGGTACACAGGATGATTTTTTGTAATGCAGCAAGCCAATTTACATGATCACATGGACACACCTTCTCTTTCAAACATGTGGTCTTCTTTATCATGTTGAAGCAGAACAATATCAAATAATATGGCACAACACGGCATGTCGCACTTATCTCTAACTTACATGCAAGTTATGCGATGCAGCTTGTGTTTGATTCGAAATACTATCGGCCATCTACGGTTTTTGAATATGTGTTACTAGCATTTTTCGGTACATAAAAACTCTGCTTCTTTTGAAATGTAATGTTTGTAGGCAAGATTTTATCATGGAGATTTTAAAGCTACTGAATTTCATCACCATAAGCTTTTTGGCATTCAATAACATGAAAGAGTATAATGTTTCTAATCCTTATCAGCTAATTGAATGGACCATTTTATTTGTATATCCTTATATTATTATGGGGAAAATTTCTCTTTGTGCCAGAATGCAAATCACAAAACCATGCTATTTACGGTTTGTGCCACATTTAAATGTATGCTTTCTGACTTTAGTTCGTTGGTTGGTTTGTGGGATTTAACGTCCTTAAGTGACTCAAGCTGTTCGAAATGCTTTAGGGCAGGAGACAGGAAATATAGACAATTTGGGGTTGTTTAGCATGCACTGACATTGCACAGCCCATGGGCGCCTTGCTTTTTGCCTATCCAAAAGGGCCGCGTGGCTGTGATTCGTTCCCGAATCCTTGGGCACATATGTCGAGCACACTAACCACTCTGAATTAGGTCCTGGACTAAAGTATTCCTTAAGGAGTTGGGCAGTATGTTTTGCAAGATTTTCTTTGTTTTGAAACAAAGAAGCTGTTCATGCTGTACAACAAACCTAATTGTAGTGCACTCAATTTATGCACAAAATGTTTTGGCTTGAAACAGCTGCGGATTTTATTTCCTAATTGTGAAATTATCAACAGTTAAAGGACTTTACGCAGTACCTAGACAATTCAAGCTGAAACTGCATCAACAATTGGCAGCAGTTTTATTTTTTTCTTGCTAATGACTGTTCCATTGCTGTTCTTATACTTCTGCTTTATCCATGTGGTGCATTGGTAGAGGAAGGAGTTATTTCTGCATTGTATAATATTTCCATAGGTTAGCAGGTGCAGTGCTACAAAACGAACCGTCTTGAATAACAAAGTCGACATTTAATTGAGCTTCGGTGTTGCCAAAGATTTTTTTCTTTACCTTGAGAAGTGAAATGGATGAATGCTCATGAATGCTTGCTTTCCTACAAATTGCTACTAGAATATTTATACACTGGAGATGCTGCCTGACAGAGGTGATTAGTGTTGAGTGCAGCATTTATCTACATCTGAAAGCAGTGATTCTTTGATGTTTTCAATTAAATCTGTCAATGGTTTTCTGGCTCAAACTTCTTTCCCTTTTGCACAAGAGCCTACAGAGCCCTCGTAATTATTTCATGCATATTAGTGAAAATCAGAAATGTTGCTGTGAAATAATAATTTGCGTTTAATTACCAGGACCTGCGCATTGGAAGCAGCAGTGCCAGTGCGGATATGGTTGTGCCTTGTAGCGATGCACAGCTGTGAGGCTGGAGCAGAAAGTTCTACCAAGCAAAGCCCTGTTTGCGATGATTTAGAAGTATCTGGTACTAAGTAGAATGATGGTGACACTTGAAAAAATAAGTATGATTCCATTATGTACACACCGTGAACCATATATTAACACTGACCGTGAATTGACAGCATTTTTGCAGGTTCATTTCTTTTTTTTTACTCAAGCTTGCCATAAGGCATATATAGAAACTCATGTAAATTATTTTCTGTAAGGAACCGAAAATGCTGTCAATTGCATTTTCTCTTTTTTCTCAGCCCCCTCTTGTTGTCGGTGAGCTATTTAGAGAAGTCCTCTTCCCTTGTTGTGGTTAGTCCCACTTCGCGCAGAATCTGTGTCCTGATGCCCTTGTCCCTGCACATGTCTACAGCAGGTGGCGAACATCCACTTCTGCAGCTGATGTGGAACACTTCGGGCATGTGATTGGTCCGATATGTGCTTGATATTCCCTTCGGAATGTTACCGACTGAGTAAGGGCCACCCCATCTCTTATTCTTCTAAGGGAAACCTCCTGCAACCTTGTTAAGTTATGAGGGAGGGGGAACGGACACGGGGAAATGAAGACACGAGTACTTTTCCTTAAAGAGGATACTAAGATGGAAACAGCGGAGCGGGCATCAAAATGGAGCCTGGTGGGGGCGCATTAGTGTCCGGAACTTCGTTTGTGAGGTGGCCAAATTTTCTCTGCTCAGCATTCTCATGATGTCTTGTGTCCAATGTTCCTGGATGCGTAACTTTGATTTATTATTGAGTGCGTGGATTTCCTGGGTTACAGATAGCGTCTTTGTCACTTTCTTCAGTTGTTTTATAGCGGCTAAGGAGTTTGTATAGATGTGGGCTTCTGTCATGCCATCTATTTTATTTATGGCCTCCATAGCTTCGCGGAATGCAGTGAGTTTCATCACAAGCGGGTCTGGGTATTCTGAAACATTCTTTATGTGCCTCTAGTTCACTGTGGGTTGGACTAGTAGCGCTGTTCTACAGCCATTTTCTATAATTGATGCGTCCGTATATGCAATGCAGGTACGTGGAAGTGCATCAACCAGAGGTCGAGCTGCCAGCTTTTCTTTGCGACGAAGCCGAGTGGTCTTGTTTGTCGTAATAGTCGTGAATCCCCACGGAGGGGGGTCAGCCATTGGTGGTGTTTGAACTGCCACTTTGTTGTACAAGGATGCTAGGGCATACCGTACTTTCGCTTCATATCCTTTGTTTCCTCTCGTTGTTCAATTAATAATGTCAACGTATTTATCTGTGCAAACTCTAGGAGAATAGGGATAGGGGTAAGTTTTGGTAAGGCCGTGATAGCGCGCATTGCGTTTCTATTTATTGTTTCCAATTTCGCCCACTGCCACCTCGTGAGTCTGGAATTGGGCCTTGTATAGTATCCTCGGCTGTAACACCGTTTGTACAAAACGTCTTGTCAAGTCCGCTCGAGCTCCTCCTCCCCTAGACGAAATGCGTTTTATCAAGTTTAAGGAAGTCGCAGCTACTTTTTTCACCTTATGAAGCCATTATGTTCCATTGCCGGATTTGTGAATTTCTAGGCCCAGAACTCTCAACTCGTCCACCTCTTCCAATACCTGATTTTCAATCTTTAGAGCAACTCTTTGCGTTCCCAATTATTTTCTTCCATTCTTGTTTGCAACATGAATGTAACTAGACTTTTGAGGTGACAGTTCCAGACCTGCATATTGGACGTACGCAGCTATGGTATTTAAAGCCTCTTGCAGATCCAAGTTGTTTATGAACAGACCAAATCGTGTCATCATCTGCGTATATCATGAACCGCACTTCTGGTATTTCAGCTAATTTCCACGCCAATGGGATCAGTGGGATATTAAATAGCAAAGGGGCTAACACTGAGCTTTGTGGCACGCCTGTGTTCGAGGTGTAGTTGCCAATTTGTTTTCCGTTTATCCGGATAGAAAACGTCCTGTCCTTAAGCAGATTATGTACTGCTTTTATTACCTGCAAGGGAATGTCCATACATTCCATGTTGCTAAGAATCTTGCCATGTAACACGTTGTCGTATGCCTTCGCCACGTCGGCAGCCACTACAGTACGCACTAGGTGGCTACAAGGCGACACGTGTTTGACCTCTTCAGCGAGCATAGCTAGTCCATTTTCTGTGCCAAGGTTTGTTCGGAACCGAATTTTTCGAGCATGGTATTGCTTATTACTTTCCAACCACCATGACAGGCGGGCGGCTATCATCTATTCATAAATCTTGCAAATTGTGGGTGTTAGCGAGATAGGCCTCAAGGATTGTAGGCTTGTTGGAGGTTTCCCAGCCCTTGGTATTGGGACCACCACCGAGTGTTTCCAGCCGAGTAAAATGTCTCCTCCTTGCTATACCTGATTTACCACATCCAAAAAGCTGTCAACTGAGGCTCCTTTTACATTCGTGAAGACTTCGTAAGGAATATCGTCATGTCCGGGCACAGTTTTACCATTCGCTGCTTCTATAGCAGCCAATAACTACAATTTGGTAAATGGCGATGTTATTCCTGTTTTATCAATCGCATCCTCTGTCGGCGAAGGCGCCGGATAATGTGCACGGTCCGAGAAGAAAGGGGCAGTAGCCTGATCAGGAAACTCCTCTGGTGTAAGCTGTAATGCAAGTCTAATACTTTCCGAGTGATATTTAACCTACCGTCTCTTTTCCCTGCCAAGGAAAGTCCTCCAGACGGCCTTGTTGGTCGTTCCTGAGCCCGAACGATTGCAACATTCATCCAATGTCCTATGGGGCAGCTGTATTTCTTATCGGCGTGCCTGTGACATCACTCTGTTTACCTCAATTTTTCTTTGCACATCTTCAGGATGCCGACCAGGCTGTACCTCGGTCCGTTTTCGGCGTGCCCAAAGCTTTAGTAGGTGCAGGTCGGGAGCTGGCTGATATTCGTTCACTGTAGTTGTAATGGTGTGATCCTTGAGTACAGTTTGAAGGGTAGTAATAAGAGTATTCGGGCTAACTGAATGAGTTCGAGTATCCTGCCGTACACCATCCCAATGTGTAACAGAAGCTTTCTTTCGAATTTTCTTCATATGTCCCAAATTAAGACCAATACTAACGGGGACATGGTCACTACCCCACGCATCTAATTCCGCCTGCCGTTTTGGGGCACCAGGGCCCTTCCACCACGTCATCTGGTGAGCGTGTTTGTTTTCCAGGTAGTGTTGCGACCCCTGGACCATAATCATATCCCCATACAGTGTGCGCAGAGTTAAAATCTCCACCAATTAGTATCGCAATTTCAGGGTATGAATGGCAAATATGCTTAACCCATCCCAGATTAAGTACCGTGTTTCTTGGCCGAGCGTACGCGGACTCTAATATAAGGGGCGTTTTGTTTGGACGCGTGAGTACAGCAACTACTTCCTGCTGAGTGTTGCACCAGTTCGCATGTAAAGTGGCGTTTGGGGAATGTTGGCCCTAATATGGAAGGCAGCTTTTCCTGGCGTTTCGGCCTCTGCTCTTGCTCGTTTATCAGGGATAGAAGGACACTGGTACCTTATATATCCCGCTTTTGAATATAACCTATTGTGTTCCTGTATCAAGAACGCCCATGAATCCAGCTTGCCGTACAATAATTTTGTCTTGATTTCTCTAACTTTATTAGAGAGCCCTCTGCAGTTCCATTGTGTAATCTGTTGCCACTTGTTTCGGCTACTTCTATCCATAATGTAAGCTGCTCCGAATGAGGTGTGTCAGTTATGTAAGTGCGTCCAGTACCACCTCCCATATTGGTGTGTTAGCTGCAGGTTTACAATTCGGAGCATCCACTAACCTTGCTATCGTACTGCCTGCAAGCGTTTTTTTTTTTCTATACTCTCCTTTCGGCGTTGGGCTATATACGTGCTTTCTTTTACCGCAGCTGTGCAATTTGTGCTGAAAGCACCGCAATTTCTTTTTTTATTGCATCCTGCTGGCTTGTTCAGTCTTCAGGAAATTCACCACTGTGCTGCGTTTTGTGCGTCGTCCATTCTTCAGCGTAGAAGCAAAAGATGCACTGGTCTGTGCAACCACCGCAACAGGCTCTTCTTCAGGAGGATCATCAAACAGCTCTTCGGCCAGAGCTGCAAATCTGTTTTTAAACACTAACGATGCACATTTTTTCCGTCGGCCAGCCGTTGCTAACTCGAGCTTTCGCTTTTTTGTCGGACACTGAGAGGAAGTGATATCGTGATCATCAGATTTGCATGGCCGCATTTGAATTTCACCTCTCCCGATTCAGTTATGTATTCAGGGTTAACTCAATATGGGTTTCTGCTATCGCCTTCTTTGTAGCACCTGTAACACTGCACCGGTCTATGTTTGTGCGTTTTGGGTCGCACTATGCGTCCGATGTAGTAAAATCTGTCCGGAGGAGTATCTGGTCCCTGTAATGTGATCAGAAAGTGCCTCTGTTAACCATACGACGTGCGACTAACACAGTATGTGTTCCTGATATGAGGTATCTGGCCACCGCCTCTGGAGAATCTTGTAGGTCTAGGTCATAGACGACACATCGCTGAGTGTTTGGACCAGACGCAAAATACGTGTGGACAGGAAGATACTCCTCTGCCGTGATTGGAATCTGTGTTACTGTGCTCATTTAGAGTGCATCATCAAGTGTGGCTAAATGCACTTTGACATTATTAGATTCCCTGTGGCTTACAAACCCCTGGTAACCTGTGGTACCAAGTGCTGCCTCTATCACTCTCTGTATAGCTCTGGTGGGTATCTTCGTGATATCAAACTGCACTGTTGGTCTGACATGCACTTTGAAGGATTGCTAAGGCTTGTATTGGATAAGCAGAAGCAAGCTTATCAGGGGCGGCCCTTACCTTCTTTGCCGGTGGTGCGTTAACTGGCGGCCCAGGTAGTTTGACCAGCCTGGGTGTTTGTTGAGAAGCGTTAGTGACGACTTCCTGTTGCACATCCATAGCCTGATGTGAATGGTTTAGCTCGGGTAGCTGCCAGAGCGTTGTCCTCCTATTCGAAGTAATGTCCATGTTGCTCTGTGTCCAAGTGCTAGCTCCAGGCAATGGCTCGTTACCGAAGCCTGCCCGTGTACTTGCAGAAGTCACAGCGACTACCGGAGTGTCCATTGACGTCCCCATGCTTGACATCTTATCAACCCTGGGCTCCGCGGAGCCCCAGTAGGCCTAGCAGCAAGGCCGCGTCGGAATTCTGCAGCTCCTACCCGGAGGGCTGCGTCCTTGGCGATCTTCTTGCCACGCACGGGTTGTTTAGTCTTTATGCTCCTCTTCAACAGTTTGACTACAGAAGTGGTTTGAAATCTTACTGGACACGATGTAGCCACGATGCTCAGCGGCACGTCATTTCTGGTTTGCATATGTTTGCACATGGTGACCGCTTAGAAGTGCCCGCTCTCTTGGCGCTAATCTAGAACTCACCAAAGTACTCTCGTAAGGAGAAATTCCGGCTCGGTGGTTTTTCAGTCTTCCTCAATACAACCCTATTGCAGCGGAGCACACCTTTGCCTCGGCAGGCGCGACGGGCGGGGAAATCTCAGACCTCAAACAGATTCAACATACATTTGCTGTAGCTGTGTAGTAAATATAGAAAGGCTGTAGCTAATGGTATGTCGGACGGACCCGATCAATGGCTTTAAAGTTGCGTCCGACATACTCGGTTCGTTTTTCTTCGGGATACGTCGGAAAAACCAGACGGATCCGGGAAATATATCTCACAGACCCGATCGGTGGTGGTTACGGCTGGCGGACACGATGCGCTGTTTCTCCGGGATACAATGAAAAACCAGAACGGACCCGTGATTGTAGCAATGGGTGATAGACTACATAATTGCATGATAGGTTTGCGTGATCTGTTTACGTGATTGCAAAGAAACTGAATTTCGACCTACCGCAACTGGAGTTCGGAAGGCACTTGCAATAGTTCAACCTTGCACAGGGCAGCCACACGCCCCTCCATCTTGTCGAAGGCTAAAGCCATCGACAGGCAAAATGCTTCATGTTCCGTCCGTTTGTGCTGAATGTGCGAAAGCAATTGCTGCTCGACGGCATCATTAGGTTTACGTTTTTTTCTCGCATGACCAGCACCTCTCGAGCTGGCACAGCAATCTGCGGCTCAGCATCAGGCAGTTCTGGAGGGGCTGGCATGTATTCATCATCTGCGTTGATGCTGCCAGCAGGCGGTGGCGTCCCTTGCTGTATCGTGTTTAGAATTGACTGTACCGAGATTTCGGCATTATCCCTAACTGCCGGCACAAAATTGCATGTAGCCCTGCTACAAAGAAAGAAATATTCATTTGACTAAATCAACAACATGTTTTAAAGGCATACTGTCCACCCAGCGGTCGAAAATATTTTCTTCCCCGGTCACTATGAGACTTCGCCCCCCGAACGCAAGGCCGCAAAATGTTTTTGGAAATAGTAATTAATAACGCAGTTACAGCCACCGCAATCAACCAATTCTGTCGTGTTTCTCTCCTCTCGTTGCCTCGCAAAGGTGTTGTTCACTCCCCTGCCCGTTGGTCTAGCCTCCGCAACCTAAATTCCCCTTACTTCTCCGAGTTTGGCGGGAGGCAGGGCGTGGTCTCTGTGTGCGCGAAGAAAAAAAACGGACGCGGGAGCACGCACCGCGCGCAGCAAGCGGTAGACACAATTAGTGGCGTACGCCCATCCTTCACCTGCCAGTCAACGATTCGGACCAATCGATGTCGTTTGCTCCTACAACGTCATCCTTGCGGCTCATAGGGTACAAGAAAGCTTGTTTCCCGACGGGGAGGATGACAGAGCTTTGATTTGTATTTTTGCTGCTTTGCCACGCGCGTACCGCTGTAGTATTTTGCACAGACTATCTCCGGTACCTGGTCTAAGCACTAGGTTCCTTTGCTTAAAAGGTTATTCTCTGGAAAATAGACCTTTTAGACGAACAAGAAAAATGTGCAGCCCTCATCATCAACATTACCATCATCAGCCTGACTATACCCACTGCAGGGCGAAGGCCTCTCCCATATTTCTCCACTTAACCCGGTTTTGTGCTAGCTGCATCCACTTGACCCCTGCGAACTTCTTAACCTCATCCACCCAGCTAACTTTCTGCCGCCCCCTGCTATACTTTCCTTCCCTTGGAATCCAGTTTGATACCCTAAGAGACCATCGGTTATCTTCTCTTCGCACTACATCTTTCATCAGCTTTATTTTTCACTGTGAGGTACATGTACATGGATTATTAGTACTACAGAAGGAGGTCCCGAAGTATAAACTGTCCGGGGGACCTCCTATGACAGAATGGATAAGATTAGCAGGTAACATACTAGGCATTGAAAAAAAGAATATACAGGCGTGCAAAGAAAAACTATAATAGAATACTAACGAGAAACAGTGCAAATAAATTCTAAATAAACAGGAACTTCAAACAAAAAATGCACAAATTACAGAAATTAGCACATTATTGGTACAAGAATAAATAAAATGTAAACACGGAAACTATGATCCAGACAAAACATCTTTAGTCGGTGGAACAAAACAAGGTAGAAAATAAATATGTCTTTAATGAACGATGAAATGAATGAATAGTACGCTGTGCTTTAATTTCAGGAGGCAGTGAATTCAAACAGATATGCCTGAGAAGTATGCAGTTTGTTTCCCATAATTGGTCCTGATTTTCGGTAGTAGTAGATTATGCTGTTCAGCAAATGTGGTGTTATTTTTGTTAAAAAGCTTGGATGACTCAAAACCACTAAGGACGACATGTTTATTACGCGTTTTGAAGATGATTGATGCCAACCTAAAATTAAGCTGTAGCGACAATGGCAGTATGTTAAGTGTGCGATAATAATTGAAAACGGATGCACGGTAAGGGCTGAAGGTAAGTATGCGGAGTGCTTGATTTTGAAGGTGGCGAACACATGAAAGGTGAGTGTTGTATGTGTCACCCCATGATGATATGCAATACGAAAGGTGGCTATGTATGAAGGAGAAATACAACATGCGAAGTGTAGGTAGGTCAAAGTAATGTCGGGCTTTAATTATTACGTGAATACCGAAGGCTGCCTTAGATTTAATGAATTTGGTATGCTGATGAAACTTTAGTTGATTATCTAGGACGACACCAAGAAATGTAGTAGATTCTGACGGGTAAATTGTGTCCGTGCCTAAATGTACCTGAAGAGCAGGAACTGCCTCTTTATTGCGTGAGTGAAAAATCATAAAGGTGTTCTTTTTTGGATTAATTAGGAGATGGTTATTTTGGCACATGTCCTGCCGATGCCCATTTCTTGTTCTTAATTTCCACTAGATTGTCAGTAACTTGACTTATTTCTCTGACCAACTCTGCACGCTTCCTATCTCTTAATGTTCCCCTACACTTTTTCGTTCCATAGCCCTCTGAGTTGTCCTCAACTTAAGTCGAACCCTTTTGGTTAGCCTCCACACTTCAGCCCCATAGGTGTGTACAGGTAAGATGCAACTGTTGTATACTTTCCTCTTGAGCGATAGCGGTAAGCTGCTAGTCATAATCTGCGAGTGCTTGCCAAATGCACTCCATCCCAATCTTATTCTTCTTGTTATTTCTTTTTCATAGTCTATATCTGCGGTTACTACCTGTTCTAAGTAGACATATTCGCCTACTACTTCCAGTATTTCGCTATCTAATGTAAACTGCTGTTCCATCCTGAGGCTGTTCAACATTTCCTTAGTCTTCTGCATATTGATTTTCAAGCCTACCTTTCTACGTTTCCTGTCTAGGTCATCAATCATTATTTGCAGTTCATCCCCCGAGTTGCTTAGCAAGACAATGTCATCAGCAAATCGCAGATTACTGAGGCATCCTCCATCTACCCTTATCCCTAACTGCTCCTATTCCAAGTCTCTGAATACTTACTCTAAGCAAGCTGTGAATAGCACTGGGGAGATTGTGTCTCCTGCCTAACTCTTTCGTTAAGGGAATTTTGTTACTTTCTTTATGCAGAACTATTGTTGCTCTGCATCCACTGTATATATCTTCCAGCCCTTTCACGTACGGCTCGACTCCCCCTGATTTCGCAATGCCTGCATCACCGCCGAGGTTTCAACTGAGTCAAATGCTTTTTCGTAATCGATAAATGCTATGTAAATGGGCTAGCTGTTTATATTCTGAGCATTTTTCTATCACCTGGTTGATGGTATTGATATGATCGATAGTAGAGTACCGTTTCCGAAAACCTGCTTGATCCTTTGCTTGATTGCAGTCTAAGGTTGTCCTGATTCAATTAGCGATTACCTTAGTAAATGCCTTATACGTAACAGATAGTGAGCTGATGGGTCTGTAATCTTTGAGATCCTTAGATTCCCCTTTCTTATGAATGAGGATAATGCATGCATTCATCCATGGTTCCGGTACCGTCGATGACACCAGGCACTGCGTATACAGGGTGGCCAGTTTTTCTAGCACGATATCCCCCCGTCCTTCAACAAAGTCGTAGGTATCTGATCCTCTCCAGCTGATTTCCCCCTTCTCATAGTTTCTAATGCTTTCTTCACCTCGTCCTTCGTCACTGGTGTTACGTCTGACTGTTTTTCCTTACCGCCAATCTCATTACGGTCCTGACTACTTTGGCTACTGTAGAGATCTGTATAGAACGCCTCGGCTACTTTGACTATCTTGTCCATATTCGTGTTGACGTTGCCCGCCTTGTCCCGTATCGCATACATCGAAGTTTTGCCTCTGCCCAATTTCTTCTTTACCGCTTTAAGGCTCTCCCCGTTCTTTACAGCAGGCTCAATTTTCTCCATGTTATACTCCTTATATCGGCCACCTTGCACTTATTGATTAGCTTTGATATCTCGGCCAATTCTATCTGGTCTGTTGGACTGGAAGCTTTTATACTCTGGCGTTTCTTAATCAAACCTTTCGTCTCCTTAGACAGCTTACCGGTATCGTCTCTAACTAGCCTATCACCTACTTCTACCGCGAGCTCCGTAATTATATCTCTGAAATTATTGTTCATTGCTTCTAATTTAATGTCGCCATCCTCGGTTTGAGCTGAATATCTGTTCTGTAGCGAGATCCTGCATAAGTGCAAACAAAACTTGAATTGGAGTGTCGTCCTGAGTGGCAGATGAGTTTTTTGTCTTTCCACTGCAACCCTACACTATATTCAGCTAAGTATCGAATGCATGCAGTGAGGACAACTCGTTAAAAAACATTCGAGCCAATTGGAAATTAAAAATGGTTCACTTTGGCTCCTAATTAAGGACCAAAATTATACATTGGAGTGCAATTGGTTACACCAATGTTGATGAACCAAAAGGTTTTTGCAGATAACAGTTATGCATTCCAGATGCATTTTCCAATTGTTCCAATTAAGTTTAACTTTCATATCTAATTTTTCAAATGGCGCTGAAATTTCCGCGCCAATATTCTAACTGATTTGCTAATTCCCTCCTAGGTTCCGAATGGTATATCTCCCAAACGATTTGTTGGCTGGCTTCAGAAAACTATGCACATGCCCACCGCGGACGAATGTTACTCATTACCACACTTCATTCGCTGCATCCTACAAATGGATATAGGTTCTTGGACACGTGTAGCAGGCGCAGCAGGCTACGCTGAGCGACTGCTACAAAATCAGTCAGCCTACACAGATCGTGGGCACAGCCACGTGCGAAAGAGGTCTATACTCGAACCTCAGGCTGTGACGATCGAGTATAGACCTTTGTTTTTCGCCGACGTGACGTCGCGGAGGCTGACTTGTGCGCGCGCCTGCGTTGCGTTGGATTATATCGGGCCTTTAATGTTGACTTTAACCGAAACTTGCAAGCTTTCACCAACGTTACTCTCATTCCTATCGTCGGATGTGTAACATGCTGTCTTACCGCGAGCGTCACGCAGCACGTGATCATTAGGGAGGGCGGCACCCGTGCGAGACCCCTCTTACGCTTTGTTTCGACCTCAAGACTGCCAGAACTCAGACACCTCGCAAGCTATCAAGCAGTCAATTGAAGGGGAAATGAGAGGCTCGTTATTATAGTATTTAGAGGAGCCAACACTCTACGAGTCCAAGGCAAACGTTAGGGAAATTGTTTTGTGTTGTTGTTGTTGGTATTGGCAAAAAGTAGTCCTATGAGGAATTTAGTGATAAAGAATGCTATATGCAAGGCAGAAGAAAAAACAACACGCCGATTGTGGTAATCGAATGTACGACCTCCGAATATCTGTTCCAGTACTCTCTCACCTGAGCTAAAACGACGGCTGTCCAACATGTGGCTCTTCCAGAGGCTAAAAAGTCCCATGAGCACAAAAAGTTCGCATGCCGCCTCAGAAGCTTCCATTGCGAAAAACCTCATAGTATTGGGCGTAATATCAATGGCGTTTTTCAGAGTCCGTTCAAAAATGTCCCAAAACACACTGCATCACGGCAATACGCAAAGCAATGAACTTTAGTTTCGGCTGCTGACACAGGCGACAGTCCACGGACCATGGCACAAAAGTCCCCTTTGCACCAAGCCACGTTTTGATAGGTAAGATTGATGTGTGAACTTTATAAAAGAAATACTTTGGGCTGATTGCTATACATCTGTTAAACCCGCTTTAATACAATATTCTTTAGAAAGGAGAGGTAAGGCTGCCAATATATTGGCTCAGGAAATAATGTCTCAATAAAACCTTTTGTCATCTAACTTCTGGATAGACTGTGTAGGTATTCCAATGAAAATCATACAATGAAAAAATTGAATATGTGGGCAACTTCTTAAGGAAAGCCCCACAAAGGACCCGCATTTCAACGACCAGTGGGCTGTCCAACTTTCCAGGTTTTTTGGTATTTATGTCGGCTGTAACCGAAACCTGTTAGGGTTTACCTGCGCTACCCTTATCAATAGCGCCGAATGGGCGACATCTTGCTATACCGCGAGCGTCACGTAGCACGTTATCATTAGGGAGGGCGGCAGCAGTGAGAGAACCCTCTTACGCTACCTATTCGACCTCGAGACTGCCAGAACCGGTATTCCCAAAAATTAGTCCTATGATGACTTTAGGATAAATAATAATAAATGCAAGGCGGAAGGAAAAGCAACGCGCAGATGGTGTGAGTCGAACACACGACCTCCGAATACCATTTCCAGCCCTATATAAAAATGCTGTGCCACTGGACACTGGGCAGTGTTTTCCAGTGTAACACCGTATATTGTTTTGCACTGGCAATACTGCGCCACACTGGCGTCGTACTTGGATCCGCTGGGCCACACTTGAAATGTACTGACCCTCGAAGTTTAGCACTGGGTCGCACTGGCAGTCCGGCACCTACTGGACATTCGCTGCAAGCTCACTGGTCCCACATCTTTAAAGCGCAATGCTGCACCTTTCAAGATGGGTCGCAGTGTGTCACGCTGCGCCTAATGAACGTTCCCTGCGAACTCACTGGTCCAAGCGCTCTGCAGCGCCAAGCTGTGCCCGTGTCACACTGCACATAGTTTGCACACTGGGACAGTGCCCGTCTCACATCTCATGAGAAGATTGTGAGCGCTTTTAAACGCCTAATTGCTGAAGATTTCATACCTGCATCTTATTGCAGGTATCGCGGTTTTTAAAACATGTCTACATATGCGTCTGGCGCAACCATGCAGCCAATAGTAAGTGAATTAAAACGCCGGACGTCGATGTAGACATGTAGACCACGTCCACGTCACGCATGCGTATATTTTGCAACGCGCTCTTCCGAAATGACACTTAATTCAGGCACTTCAAAGTAAGGTTTCCCCGTTTTTACGTCTCGCACTCGCATGATGCCGATCGCGGCATTTCCATGCCCGTTTGCGCGCAGCGATAAGCGCTGCCACTCGCACCACATTTTATACAAGCGTCGCGGCGGCAAAGCGAAGCGACGTACCGGCCAGTAGAGATACACGGTTGTTTAGCACATCTTTTGCGGTCAGTAAATGGTCTCGAAATGCGCTGTACTTCGTCTTTCGCGTACTTTGCAAGATGCAAATAGCATATATATGGACCGCAGGCGCCGTCAATGCTTTCTGAATTACGTACTGCGCACCGAATGTATCGAGTGCCGCGGAAATTGAAAGCACGCATCTAAAAGCGCAGCTTTAAAGAAGTGCAAACAGTAAATAAAGGTTACTCACTATTTTTATTTTTATATCGCAGAGTCCAGAGATACTTCCGACGCACCGATTCGATTCTCGTAAAGACGTCGATGAGAGGCTCATGGCTAAATGCACGTACGTCGTATTACATACGTATGGCCGCATTCCGCTTGCTACGTGTGAATGAATCTCAGCTAGCCTTGGCGACCCTCAATGAGATGCTAAGAAGGGGTCGCCCATTCTAACAGCCGCAGATCACGGTCTTCACTCAAGATTTTGTGCGGCGAGCATGCACCGCCCAGGGCGACACAACGTACTGCATTAGGTAGCATCGAGATACGCACTATCACGAGCAGCTTTTGATTGGCACTAAACCATCACCACGATATGCACGTAATGTTAGCAAGCTATTCCCAGCATTACGCTGTCTTCGATTCTGCATCGACATTCGAAGATCGAGCGCCGGACAATTCACGCTGATCACATCGCCGCGCAGAACAGTCGACCGCGCAAAGTATGTAATACGCTGTAATGTATGTGAAATGCTGTGCTCCTTCCTCACATGCATACAGAGGAAATAGGATGTTTCTAGTTAAATCGTTCCTTCAGATTCTACCTCAGAGCCATGGCGAAAGGCATGCCGAGTGCCGAGCTGCATGTCAAGACGTACACTCGCTGGCCCGCAATACATGAATGCCCAACTGGAAAGCCGGAAGCGCGTATAATCCGCTTCTCTACGAACAGCAACGTTCTTTAGCACTTAGAGGAAGACTAGACAAGTAATCAACCTGCATCTTTCTCTCGTCATTGAATTCTGCATACTAGGAGTTTATACCCCCGCATGCTCAAGGTTAGCGTAACCCGATTGAATGGCCTGGGCTTCACACGAGCGGAAGATATATATGCGACGCCGGACTTTGGTACGCGGCAGAAAATGTGCGCTGCACATTCAGTTGCAGAAGCTGACTCGGAATATTGCAGAGGGTGCCACGCAAGCGATCGTTGCTACAATCACCCATTTATATGTTTCCATGGCTGGCCTACTCTGTGGCGCATGAATGCAGTCGAGTAAGCGACCTCCTCAGTGCGTTGACCGACTGTGCGGAGCTCGCAATTCCGCCCTCGATCGCGTTGTAGTTTTAATTTCTTGCCTCTTGGGCGCTTTCATATGAAGTTTTGATTTGTGCAAAATAAACGTGAATTTTAGCCAAGCACTTGTCCTGTGAATATCGTTCCTCTTGCGTTTTTTTATGAATCTAATGCAGCGTAGAACGTGCAACGTCCGCGCGCTTTCAAATGAAACCTGCAGTTGCACGATGAATATTCGAATTTCGAGGGGCTGCAAACTGCTGTAAAGCAGTACGCGAAGGAGAAGTTTTATCATCTCTGCCTTGACCATGCACAACTCAGTGTTTCAATTGTGGTCAGTAGCTAGTTCCAAGAGCTCGCCTTTCAAGACGAACGGCTGACTGGTCGAGTTAGTGAACCATTACGAACAGTAATATAACAGCGCAACAGAAACCGTTGTTGTCCTCTTCTCTTTGTCTCTTTTCTATTGAGCTGTTATATTACTGTTCGCCTTTCAAGTCCGCGGCCACCGCCGGACCAGCAGAGCGATTGCTACACTGCTGTCTTGCTAGAAAGCCAACCTAGGCGGCGTTTGACGTTCAGATGGTTTTTGTGGGGCCCGTCATAAATAACAACGCCTTCAGAAATGCGCTAAACGTTCAGAAATATACAAATATGTTAAAAACGTCATTTAGTCTACACAAATACATCATGGAGGACATTTTAGATCATCTTTGTAGAAGAAACATCCCCAGCTGACACAGCCTCATACTTATGAAAGAGGACAATTACCAATCTGCAAAGTGTGGAAATAAACTAGTAATGAACCATTCGGGGGGGAGGGGGGGATTCTTCTATTTACACTTTCATTCCAGGTTATCTTCAACAAAAAAAGCGGGCAGGCACGGAGAAAACAATTGAGCACTCCAGTAAAAACCCAACATCCGCACTTGTTTATAGATCTGTAGTATTGCCAAAGATCACTTTCCGATTGCTAGGACGTTAGAGCCGCACGACAGAGCTGTCATATGAATAAGGACCACACCAGACCAAAGGCTTCTCATGTAGTATAGCAAACCAAGGTATACCTAGCGTTGTGTTGATTTTTATGGCACATAAGCGACTAATGCTGCCGTGCGCCAATAACGAGGTTTAATGATTTTTTCTTTTGCATAATAATTAAAGTGGTCTTTAGAATGCAGCTTGTTTATGAACATTGCTCCTTTAGGAAATCAAAAATGCAGGAAATTTGGACTAGTGCAGTTTCTCCTAGGATTATGCTCGCATGGAAAGGGATCTGTTGTAAAATTGTATAAAATGTTTTCTTCTTTATTTCTCCTATCTGGTGCATATTAAAGTAAGATACGGTTTATTTCTAGTTCACCTGCTTTCTTTGCATATTGGTCTGTCCTCTTTCATAATTTTGAAGCTCTGTGCAAGGTGTGGGTTTGTCTTTTGCGAAGGTGACCTAACATGTCCTCCATGATGTGTTTTGATGACTGCATGACTTCCATTCCTCGATGACAGGTTTGACAAAGTGTAGCTTGTTGTTTATTTCAATGTTCCAAACATTCTGCAATTTCACCCTCAAATTTCTCTGTACAAGCTTCTTGGTATTATTATGCAGTATATTCACCCTCTGTAATTTAGCATTGCGGCTATGTAACCTGGTCATTCTCTTCAGCACATTTTAGGACAGCTGTCCAGCGTTCATAATCTTCTGAAAACAGGAACTTCTTGCTAGTCATAGAAATAAATAAGACTCACAATCATGACCTATCTAAGGTATGCATGTATATGTCCATCGGTCAGTGGAATGGTTTCAGCACACTGTTAGAACAGGTCTTGTAACAATTGCTGTTTGAGGTGGTCCTTTAGTTGGGTGCCATGTAACTGCAGTCACTGACAGAACTCTTGATCATGTTATGTGATGATGCCGCCCTTGCAAAAATACAGGTACACATTTCGGAACATCCAGTGCTCCACTTAACCATTTGCCATCAATGTCTGTGCGAAAATGTCTTTTTCATGCATGTTAACCAGCATGGCTAATAGACGGACCCTGTGCACAAGGCAAAAGTGCCAGGATTCAAATGTCACGAGGCCACACGACATGGCAGGAGCTGCTAACTCGAGTTTGCAAAGTTACATTTTCAATTATGTTCTGGGACGTTCCAGCTCCGAGTAAGAAAGGTTACCCCTTGGCCATGTACGCACATTTGTACAGTTTGGTTAACGCAGTGGTCTACGTCAAGTTGTCTTTCACATAACACAGCAGCCTAAGGCTGCATGCTGATGAGTATGTGTGAGATAATTCAGAATCATGAATTAAGGAATTAGTGATTAAGTGTGTAGCAAAGAGCACGTACAGTCGTGAGCAAAAGTGGTATACTTCACGCGCTGCGAAAAACCTGCCCGCCAGATTTTCCGACAGAAAAGCAGTTATTTCTGAGATATGCATCACGTATTCTCGGTGATATACTTGCCATCTTGTCCAAACAATTTTGTGTCGCGCATTTATTTATACTGAAAAAAACAATCATTGCAGTTTGCGTGGAGTATACCACTTTTGCTCACGGGTGTACAGTACGGGAATCCACAGTGGTATCCGCAGACAAGAGCAATTAACGCTGGCACGGCATACCCTTACTGATGGAGGTTAGGTATTTATCTAAAGTTTCGTCTACTCAAGGCTTAAGTCATTTTCTTCGTTCTTCTAGGTGAGGAGGATGTGAAAATGTTAGCATCGAGAAGGCCCAAGACCATCATTAACGAGGATGCTGATGTCAACAGCGTAAAGAAATATTTCACATAATATGGGTGACTAGCAGTGCTAGCAACTGTTGAAGCTCAGCGGAAAGGCATGAAATTGAAATGCAACAGAGATGAGTTGCGAAACGATCAACTGTCGTGTGCGACATCTGTCTTGGTTAGTTTGATCAAATGATTGGCCAAATTTGATGGGGCTTGTTGTTTTATGAGACGTGCAGTGTAGTAGCATAGATGCAACTTTGCCCATTAACATTTTCAGGGCAGTATGTGCATCGTTTTGCTTTCGTAAGATGTTCACAGTTTCGATGCAAATATTGTGATAAATTTTCTTTTAGTGAATGTTTGCTGAAATGTGAATATAATGTGCTATAAAACTAGCGTTTTTTGCTATTTACTTTTTCATCTATGCAATAGTTCTGTGAATGACTCAACAGGCAGAAGAAAATGTAATGCCATTTTGTTAATAGACCCCGTCTTGTTGGCTAAGTAGCTAAGAGTGCTCGGCGGTTGAACGCATGGATCGCAGAGTTGATTTCAGCCGCAGCAGAGGCAAAATTTCAATAGAGGCAAAACGGCAAAACAATAGGCTATCATGCACCGTGCGGTGCCAGTGCTCGTAAAAGAAATCCAAGTGCTTAAATTTTACTGGAGCCCTCAAATATTGCGTCCCTTGTAGCCTAGTTCTTTTGTAATGCTAATCCATATATACTATATCACATCACAATCTGAATAAGATGCTATTCATAGTCAGCTATTCATACACAAAACGAGCAATTGTTTACTGCGCGTGCAGTAGGTGTAAGACCGTGGTGGCCCTTTCTTTAATGTTTCGGCGCGCGCGCCGCAGAAAACGGCGATGGAATGTTCTACAAGCTACGAGACCGCGACGCGACCGATTACGTAATCTCGGCCACCGCGCTGCGCCTCCTCGCCCTCGTCGTCGTGAGCGGAGTCACGCGTGCATTCCCCTGCACGGTCCCGGCCCCCCTCCTCGCTTCGCGCGGGAGGGCCGCGCGTGCTGACCATGTTCGAGTAAATTCGAGACCTCTCCAGAGAGCAAAGGGGGGGAGGCATAGCTTTGGCAGCGCTAAGCTGTTTTCCGTTCCTCCTCCGCGCCTAGAAGCTTCTGCGCTGGCTATTTAAGAGCCCGCCGCGCAGCCATCAACGGTTCTGGTTGTGATTTTAGTTTGATCCTTGCTCGGAGAAGACAGCGTAGCAGACAGGCGCCGACTGAGAAGTCGTAAAAAGAGCGATACGCTCAGTTTGCAGTTAGTCTTTCGCCCAGTCTCGTTTGTAAAGTGTGATGTCTCACTGCCCTGTGTGAATAAGTTTTCTGTACCCTGTGCTTCGTGTTCTTGTTATATAAAGTTAATTTTCGTTTTGTTACGGCAAGCTCGTCGTCCTACGTCTCATTGTGTTTGCGTGCGAACTACACCTCGCCTGCCGAATCGAGGAGCACCTTGGAGAGGTGTGGAAGATTTGAAGAACAAGAAAGAACCTGACCTTTACTGTAGGTGTTGTACAATTATATTTTTGTCTTCATGAAGAATGCCACACTGGCTCACACGGCCTTATGTCAACCCTTGATATGTGTCACAATCACACGCCTGCTTACGTATTTGTCAAACACCACCTGTGAATGCATGAAGGGGATCGTTGCGTTCCATTTGTCACAGGTGAAATGCATGCTTTGCATCATTTCTGTAATTCAACTGCTTGCTATTTGACTTGTCCAGCATTGATGCAAGCTTCAAAGAAGTACAATTATAAAATTAATCCAAGCAGAAAAGTTTGCCAATAACTGCTTCGGTTTCGTCTTCAACAAGTGTTCCAGAACTATAATTACCCAAATGTTGGACATGGATGAGAGGTTACAAAACATAAAGGAACGCACATCCTACAAGTGATATGTAGGGTGTCACATCCTAAACTGACATATATGAAGAATACTACAGTGGATGGCTCCAGATTAATTTGAATACATAGGCTTTGTACCTCAATTGCATTGACATATCGAAGCAAACATATGACATATAGCAGCCACCAAAGTGCGGCTGCCATCACTGGGGATAAATATCACGACGATGGGGCAAGTAGCCGAACGCGATGCTGAGAAGTCGCAGCGAGTAACCTCTCCAGCATTAGAGCTGTCATATGCAAGGCAGATATTCATGTTCAGCTTTGGACTGACAAGCCCAAATGTGTACCATTTGCGTTTGCCTAGCACGAAAAAGCAAAAGAAACTGGAGAAAAATAAAAAAAAATACAAAAATAGTCATTAACAATTATAAAGCTTACTTGTTACTTTATTAGTGGCCTTCAATTATAGCACTAAGCCTGAAGAAAGTTGCTGCGCCTGGCAGATAATATTTTCATCTTTAGTAATGCTCATCTTGGCCGTGTGGGCTGGGCAGTTATTTTTTTTTTCTGTGCACTCCACATGCGAAAACTACATCATGTGCACTCCCAGCTTTGTGCAACGCCAGGTTACTGTATTGCTGTTAAATGTTGTTTCGAAGCTCCAAAACGATAGGCTCACGTACATTGTAGAAATAGCGTATTTTCCAAGTTTTGAGCTCTGTAGTTCAGTCTGATAACAAATTGTCGGTCAACTATTTTTGTCTGACTATTGCACAGCGTGCGTAAACACGTTCCCACGACGCTCTCTTTACGCGACATTTTTGGACTTATCACTAAATAAACACATGCACGTCGAGCATCGGCGATCATAAATGAGCACGCTCAGCGCACTCATTACAGCAGTTTCGTAGGACGTAGTCCGGACATCACGTAGAAAACGGCGCCTACACCTCCAGCCGTAAAGCAGACAAAAATGACGCGTTTCTTGGACTAGAGCACGGTGGTACTCAGCAGCTGTTTCGGCGCCGCTTGTATCTGTATGCAACTTTCAACCCCGCAAAGCAGCAGCAGAAAGCGACGCGTTACTTGACGCATCTGATCACAGATGGAAGTGAGAAAACGTTGAAGATTCAAAATTACCAAACTACCGTCCTAGTCGATAATCCACGGGATAACGGACCAAATAAGTGTGCGTGCGGGCCACGGGCTGGCCGTCATCGACATCGATTACATATGCGCTCGTGCTTTGGCCGTACCTGCCACTCTGCCGTGGCCCAACTCACGTAAACCTATTATCATGCCATCACGTAGTCTATCATCCATTCTAGGCTCTATTTAGCCGCTGCTGCAATCACGTATCCGAGGATTTAAGATCCATCTGGCTTTTCCGACATATCCCCGAGAAAAACGCAGCGTGTTGGTAGGACGTAAACACCACCGATCGGGTCCGTTCACCATACCCAAATATTTCCCCGATCCGTCTGGCTTTTCAAACGTTTCCAGAAGAAAAATGCACCAAATTGATCGTGTCCGTCGAACGTACCTTTAGCCATATCTTTTTTATAATCACTGCACAGCTACAGCAAGTGTATGTTGAATCTGTCTGAGGTCTGAGAAATCCCCGCCCATCCCGCCCGCCGAAGCAACGAAGGGCTCCGCTGCAACAGGGATGTTTGAGGAAGACTAGAAAACCACACAGCCTTAATTTCTCCTTCAAAGAGTACTTTCGTGAGTTCTAGATTAAATCCAAGAGAGCGGGCACTTCTAAGCGGTCACCACGTGCAAACAGATGCGAACCTGAAATGAGCCTGAACAAATTCTGTCATTCATAGTCAGTGTCAATATATGGTTCATGGTGTGTGCATAATGGAATCATAGTTATTTTTTCAAGTGTCACCATTAATCTACTTAGTACCAGATACTTATATATGATCGCAAACAAGACTTTGTTTGGCAGAACATTTTGCCCAGCCTCACAGCTGAGCATGAGTACAAGGGACAACCATATCCGCACTGGCACTGCTGCTTCCAATGTGCAGGTCCTTATAATTAAACAGCAAATTATTATTCCACTCTCACAATTCTGATTTTCACTAATATGCATGAGATAATTACGAGGGCTCTATAGGCTCTTGTTCGAAAGAGATAGAGATTTGAGCCAGAAAACCATTCACATATTCCTTTGAAAACATCAAAGAATCACTGCTTTCAGATGTACATAAATTCTTCACTCAACACTAATCACCATTACTCTGTCAGGCAGCATTCCTGTAGACCTTGGTAGGAAAGCAAGCATTCATGAGCATTCATCTATTTCACTTCTGAAGGCAAAGAAAAAAATCTTTTTACAGCACCCAACCTACATTACAATTCGACTTTGTTGTTGAAGATGGTTCGATTTGTAGCTCTGCATCTGCTAAGCTATGAAAATATTATACAATGCAGAAAAACCTCCTCCCTCTAGCAGTGCGCCACATGGATAAAGCAGAAGCATAAGAACAGCAATGGCCCAGCCATTAGCAGGATAAAAAATAGCACTGCTGCCAATTGTAGATGCAGTTTGAGCTTGAATTATCTATGTACTGCAGAAATGCCTATAACATGTCGATAATTAACGAATTAAGAAATGAAGTCCGCGGATATTTCAAACCAAACCTTTTGGGTATAAATTGAAAACAATATACATAGAGAAAAAGTGTACCAATATGTTTGTTCTACACCATGAACAGATTCATTGTTTCAAGACAAAGAGAGAGAGAGAGAGAGAGAAAGAGAGAACAGGCAGAGAGGTTAACTAGGAAAGCTTCCGGTTTGCTACTCTGCACTGGGGAAGGGGAATATTCCTCCAATTTACCCGGTCCTGTGCTAGCTGCATTCACATATCCCTGCAAATTTCTTAGCCTCTTCCGCCCACCAAACTTTCTGTTGCCACATGCTACACTTTCCTTCCCATGGAATCCGGTCTGTTATCATTACTGACCATCGGTTATCACCTTTTCGCACTACCTGCCCTGCCCATGCCCTTTTCTTCTTGATTTCCTCTATGGGGTCATAGACCTAACTTATTTCTCCGACCCACTATACGTGCTTTCTTTCTCCTAACATTACACCCACGATTTTTATTCAATAGCCCTCTGCGTTGTCCTCAACTTAAGAAGAACCCTTTTACAGGGTATTCAGAGCAACACAAACACACACAAGAAAGAGAACACCATGGGCGCCCATCGTGCCCTATGTCTTGGGTTTGTTTGCATTTCACGGAATACCCTGTAATTATGTATGACAGCGGACTAGCTGAGCAGTTAACTCTCTTAAAGACCCTTTTCGTCAGCCTCCACGTTTCAGCTGCATAGGTGAGTAGAGGTAAGATGCAGCTGTGAAATACTTCCTGAGTGATGCCGGTAAGCTGCTAGTCATAATCTGCGAATACTTGCCAAAAGCGCTCCATCCCAATCTTATTCTCCTAGTTATTTCCTTTCCAGGGTCTGGTTCTGCAAATACTACCTGTCCTAAGCAGACATATTCGCCTACAACTTCCAGTGCTTCGCTACCTATTGTGAACTTATGTTCCTTACTGATGCTGTTGAACGTTACCTTAGTCCTCTCATATTTATTTTCAAGCCTACCTTTCCGCCTTTCTTCTCTAGGTCATAAATTCTTCTTTGCAGCTTATCCCGTGAGTTTCTTCGCAGATTACTGCGATTCTAGAATTGCAGATTACTGACGTAACCTTCATCCACCCTTATCAACGGCTTTCATTTCAAGTCTCTGAATACTTCCTCTAAGTTAGCTGTGAACAGTACTTGGGAGGTCGTGTGTTTTTGCATGACACCTTTCTTTTGGGGAATTCTGTTACTTTCTTTATGCGGAACTATGGTTACTGTGCAACCGCTACAGATGTCTTCCATGCAGTACTTTCACATATGTCTCTTCTGCACGCTGATTTCACAATGCCTACATGATTGCCGAGGTTTTTTTAAGTCAAATTCTTTTTCATAATAAATAAATGCTAGATATTAGGGCTGGTTATACAGCTAGCATTTTTCTATCGCCTGATTGATGGCATGGATATCACATTTTGGAAATGTCATATCCATACCATCAACCAGGTGATAGAAAATTGCTAGAAATATAACAAGCCCTTATACATAGCATTCATTTATACAGTTTGGCTGAAGAGGTCATACAGGTGTCGCCTTATAGCCACCTTGTGCGCGCTGTAGTGGCTACCGTCATGGCGAAGGCATACGACAACGTGTTACGTGCAAGATTGTTAGCAACATGGAATGTATGAAATTTCTTGCAGGTCATAAAAGCAGTACATAATCGGCAAAAGGTCAGAACGTTTTCTGTCCGGATAAACGTAAAGCAAATTGGCAATTACACCTCGAACAGAGGCGTGCCACAAGAGTCAGTGTTCTCACCTTTGCTATATAATACCGCACTGATCCCGCTGGCGTGGAAATTAGCTGAAATGCCAGACGTGCAGTTCATGGTATACGCACATGATGTCACGACATGGTCTGCTCATAAACAACTTGTGACACAGAATCTGTGTCTGCAAGAGGCTTTAAATACCACAGATGAGTACATCCAAGTTGCATCTCTGGAATCGTCACCTCAAAAGTAAAGCTACATTCATGTTGCAAACAAGAATGGAAGAAAACAATTGGCCACTCAAAGCAAAAAGACACCCCAAAGATTGAAAATCAGGCATTGCAAGAGATGGACGAGTTGAGAGTTATTGGCCTAGAAATTCACAAATCCGGCAAAGGAATACCATGCCTACATAAGGTGAAATATTAGGTGCCACTTCCTTAGACTCGATAAACCGCATTTTGTCTATTGGAGGAGGAGCTCAAGTGGACATGGAGAGACGTCTTCTACAATCGGTGTTAGAGTCGAGGATACTACGCCAGGCCCAATTCCAGACTCACTAGGCGGCATTGGGCGGAATCGGAAACAATAAATAGAAATGCAATGCGCACAATCCTTACCAAACCTTACCCCTATCCCTATTCTCCAAGAGTTTACACAGCTGAATACGTTGACAGAATCAATTGAACAACGAGAGGCAAGAAAGAATATGAAGTGAAAGTACGTTATGCCCATAACACCCTTGTATGACGAAGTGACAGTGAAAACACCAACAAGGGCTGACCCCCCTCAGTGCAAATTCACGACTATTACACCAAAAAAGACTACTCGGCTCTGTCGTAAAGAAAAGCTGGCATCTCGACCTCCGGTTGATGTACTTCCAGGTACCTGTATCCATATACGGACGCATCCATTATTCAGTTCTGTTCAGTTCAGTCGTTCAGTCGTGTCCGACTCTCCGTCACCCTATGGACCATATCACGCCACGCTATCTGGTCTTTCACTATCTCCCTAACATCACGTAACTTCATCTGCAGCTTTCGAGGATACCATCTAACCATCGCGTTCGCTGCCTACCCCTTTTCCGGTGACCGTTAGCCTTTCCCAACATCAAATCTTTCTCCAGCGACTCCTCTCTTCTCATCAGATGACCGAAGTAGCTGAGATTTCCTCTAGAATTTGACCCTCCAATGAGCATTCAGGGTTTATTGTCGACAGTATCGACTGATTTGATCTTCTGGCCGTCCAAGGAACTCTCAAGAGTCTCCGCCAGCACCACAATTCAAATGCGCCAATTCTTCGGCGGTCAGCCTACTTCACAGTCCAACTCTCGCATCCATTCATAACAACTGGAAAGACCATAGCACGAGTTATACGGATATTGGTTGGCAGAGTAATGTCTCTGCTCTTTACTAGGCGGTCAAGGCTAGCCATGGCTCTCTTTCCCTGAAGCTAGCGTCTCCTAATTTCATGGCTGCAGTCTCCTTCCGGGGTAATCTTGGGGCTCAAGAAGAGAAAACCTGTCACAGCTTCCACTTCTTGTCCCTTGATGCTCCAGGACTTGATAGGACAAGACACCATTACATTTGTCTTTTTAATGTTCAGTTTAAGCCCAACCTTTTCACTGTCCTCTTGTACGCGCATCAGAAGTCTAGAGTTCCACTTCACTTTTTGCCATTAAAGAGGTATCATCCGCATATTGTTGATACATTTGGCAGCAATCGTCACTCCAACTGAAGACTCGTCCAGACCGGCCTTCCTCATGATGCACTCAGCATATAGGTCAAATAGGCTTGGCGCCAGTATACAGCCTTGTCTCACTCCTTTCTCAAACGGTATCCAATCAGTAAGACTATGCCCAGTTCTGAGTGTGGCCTCTTACCCTTCATACAGGTTCCTGAGGAGAAAGATGAGGTGAATTGGAACTCTCATCTCTTGGACAGCTTGCCAGAATTTGGTGTGATCTACGCAGTCAAACACCTTCGCATAATTAATAAAGCAGAGGTAGATGGGTTACTGGAATTCTCTTGCTTTTTCCATGAACCAGCGAGTTGGCAATCTGGTTTCTAGTTCCTCTGCCCTTGCGAAACCCAGCTTGTATGTCCGGAAGCTCCCGATCAACATTCTGCTGCAGCCTACCTTGGAGGATTTTCAACATCACCTAGCTAGCATGCGAAATAAGCGCGATTGTGTGGTAGTTGGAACAATCTTTGGCACTGCCTTTTTTTGGAATGGGGATGTGAACTGACCTCCTCCCATCTTTTGACCACTGCAGGGTTGTCCAAATTTGGTGACATAATGTATACAGAACGTTAACAGCGTCGTCATGATTGAGGTTTTGAAGCAACTCAGCTGGAATGCCGTCAATTACCCTAGCTTTGTTCTTAGCAAGGCTGGCTAAGGCCCATTCAACTTCACACTTCAGGATGCCCGGCTCGAGAGCAGTAATCACAACCGTCTTATGTTGGGCTTGCACATCCGGGTCCTTCTTGTACAGTTCTTCTGTGTATTCCTGCAACCTCTTCTTTATCTTTGAGGCTTCAGTGAGGTCTCTGCCTCGTTTGTCCTTTATCACGCCCAGCTTAGCACAGAAGCTTTCTTTGATATCTTTGATTGTCTTATACAGAGCTCTTGTGTTCCTCAATTGGCTGTTGTCCTCAACTGCTTGGCACTGTATGTTCAGGAAGGCATTCTCATCTCTTCTTGCTATTTTCTGAAAATCTGCATTGAGAATCTTGTACCTTTCTTATTCCCCCATAACTTTTGTCATCCTCCTTTCCTCAGCTATTTGTTTAGCCTCTTCTGATAACCAGTTTGCTTTCTTGCATTTCTTTTGCTTTGTAACTATACCAACTTCTTGTATTATATCACGAACATCAGTCCACATCTCTTCGGGCTCTCTGTCTTTTAGATCTAATTCTTGAAATCGATTCCTCACTTCCACGGTATAATCTGATGAAATTTTATCCAGATCATACCTGAAAGGACTTCTAGTTGTCTGCGTTTTCCTCAACCGAAGCTTAAATTTGGCAACAAGAAGCTAATTATCGGTGCCACAAACGGCCCCAGGCCTTGTTTTTACTGCTGGCATAGCGCTTCTCCATCACTATTCTATTTTTCTTGTTGTTCTATTGCCATTATAGAAAATGGCAATATAACAGCAGCTACTCGCCCAACGCACAGTGAACTAAAAGAGCATAATGAATATGTATCAGAATACCCGGATTCACTTTTGATGGAATTTTATGCAATCTGCGATGCTATGGGGGCTATATATAAAATAGTTTCCATAACAGAAGCCCACATCAAACTGTTTAGCCGCCATAAAACAACAGAAGAAAGTGACAAAGACAGTATGTGTAACCCAGAAAATCCCTGCACTTGATAAAAAAAAATAAGGATACGCATCCAGATAAATTTAACACAAGACGATTCTAAGAGCGCTGAACTGAAAAAAGTTGACCACCGCACACATGAAGTTCCAAACGCTGAGGCACCCCTCAACAGGCTCCCTTTTGATGCCCGCTCCACTGTTCCCATCTAGCATCCTCTATAAGGAAAAGTACAAGTGCCCTCATTCCCTCGCGTACTTTCCCCTTCCCTTAAACCTAACGAGGTTAGAGGAGCTTTCCCTTAGAAGTTTAGGAGCTGGGGCGGCCCTTACCCCGTCATTAACATGCCGATGGGAATCTCAGAAAAACACCAAACCCACCACATGCTCGAAGTCTTCCACACCAGCTGCAGAAGTGGAGTTTTGCCACCAGCTGTGGTCTTGTGCAGGAACAAGGGCGTCAAGGACAGAGATTCTGTAGGAAGTGGGACTAACCGCAACAAGGGAAGGGGACTTCTCCAAATGGCTCATAGACAACGACAAGCGCAGGAGCCTTCTCCGGCTTCTTACGAAAAATAATCTACATAGATTTTTATAATATGCCTTATGGCAAGCCTGCGTAAAAAAAAAGAAAACCTGCTTGATTTTTTGCTTGACTGAAGTCTAAGATCGTCATACTTCAGTTAGCGATTTTTCGATTACCTTTGTAGTCACCTTATATGCAACAGATAGTAAAAACATGGACCTCCGGGCAGGGGCTCATCCAGGGCGAGAGCATCCTTTCCGGCTCTCCTGCGCCGTGGCAGTAGAGGTCATGGTGTAAGCCTCCTCCGCCAGGCCTAGGACGATCTTTTGTGCATTGAAATTGTGGTTTGTACCGGCGGTCAAAATTACTGCTTCTGCTGTAATTTTTAAATTTTCACAGGAATTTTATTCCACCCTGTTGCGCCAACATATTGTATACGTCTCTCACCATACACATTTTTAGTAATGGAAATATTAAAATTGTTGAGGGTGAAGTTTTTAGTGAATCGTAATGGACTGGTAAATAAGGACACTGGAAATGGATGATTGTATCTAATTATGCTGTATGTGCAACGTGCCGCTTTTCTTCCCGCATGTGAATAAAGGTTAATATATTTAGCTGAGCAAACAAAGGCTTACTGTGTTCATTGTGTTTCGCGAATGTCATTATTTTATTTGCAGGATTTTGCAATGGTATGATAGGGTTAAGGTAAGTAGCATAGGTTTAGCCCCAGGATTCTAAACAACATAATATATGACTGCTGATAAATAAGAAGTATAATATGCTCAAAATGTTAGTGTCAAAACAATCACGAGCTCGTAAAAGGGCGTAACAACCAGAGCCTAGTTTAGAGCAGACAGCAGTAATTTGATTTTTCCAATGTAAGTTGCTATCAAAGACAATACCTAGATATTTGAAAGAGTTGGTTTGCTGAAGTACAATATTGTTAATAACTGGTTTAATTAATGTGTAGTTTATGGGCTTTTTCGGTGAGTGAAATACCATGTATTTAGTTTTCTTAGTGTTGATAGTTAATTTGTTATCCAAAACGCGATCTGATATTTTAACTAACCCAATGTTTAATTTATATTGTAGTTCAACCTCGTTTTCACCAGTGAATATGATGGTAGTGTCGTCAGTGTACATGAGCATTTCAGAAGCAAGAATACAAGGCAGCTCAATAACATGAAGGGTAAAGAGCAGGCTCCCAAGCACTGACCCTTGTGGAACACCTGTTATTATATTTTGTGGGGAAGATTATATATTGTTCATTGAAACTATTTGTTTGCGATCTTAAAGGAAACTATCAAATAACTTGAAGGTTTCGCCCCGAAAGCCATGTTTATTTAGTTTATTCAGCATAATATTGTGGTCAACTGTTTGGTTTGGTTTGGTTTGGTTTGTGGGGTTTAACGCCCCTAAGGGACTCAGGCTATGAGAGACGCCGTAGTGGAGGACTCTGGAAATTTCGGCCACCTGGGGTTCTTTAACGTGCACTGACATCGCACGGCACACGGGCGCCTTGCTTTTCGCCTCCATCGAGAAGCGACCACCGGGGCCGGGACTCAATCCCGCACCCTTGGGAACAGTAGTCGAGCGCCATAACCACTGTTCCACCCCGGCGGGATTGTGGTCAACTGTATTAAAGGCTTTCTGAAGGTTAAAGAATACCACTACAGCAAGGTTAATATTATTCATTGAGGTATTAGTTATTTGGATGAGTGAAAGAGTAGCTGTTGATGTTGAGTATCGTGGGCGGAACCCATGTTGCTGTGGGCAAATGATTTGGTATTTTTCAAGAAATCTATGAACGCCTTATGCTATGTTTTTCGGAAATATTGGTAAACACACTTAGAACTGAAATCGGTCTGTAACTAGACTGGTCTGATTGGTCACCCTCCTCGCTATTTTTCGGCGTTATGAGTATATACCAACAAGCAGAGAGTGGTTAAATAAGTGTCATAATATAGGGGCAAGAATATCGATATTTTGTTTAATGAGTCACACGAGAATATTATCAAGCCCTGCTGCTTTATTTGTGTGTAAGTTGATAACAGTAAATATGGCTTCATTCAGATCAATGCCTTCCATAACAAATGTGTTTTCTATGAACGTAACAGTAAAATTATGCATTATTAGCAAAAATGTTCGCCGCCAAGGCAGGGCCAACACTGGCAACGTAGGAGTTAAAGTTCTCTATATTATTTTAAGCAATATGGTAGGGGCTGGGTGTTATTTCTGACAGTGTCCTATAACTTCATCACAATATTCCACATGACTTTTATTCCAAGAAGGTTTTCTAATGAGCTGCGAATAATATTCCTTTTTACGTGTCCTCATGAGGGAAACAGATTTGTTGCGCTTGCTCTTGAACTGTGGAAAATAATATTCATTTTTTGTAATGTGTGTTCATTTATGATACCAGTAAATTTTCTTTTTTTATTACGTCTAAAATTTCCTTGATCATCGAGGAGCAAATTGGCTTATCACGACAGTAGACAGGTATTTTTCGGCTACAGCATCCTGTTTACCTAAGGGTCTCAGTAAAGATTTCGAATTATTCGTTTACCTCATCATGATATACCATATCAGGAGTGAGTAAGAGAAGATGCTTACGTTCTAAGTCATAGTCTCTTCTAGCAATCAGTTTCAAATTTATATTTGTTAAGGCGTGGTCTATTAAGATATCTGTGGAAGTAGTAACGCGTGCTGGTGTTGCAATTAAATTACGGAAATTATAATATACCTGCAGATAAATGTCATCGACATTGGGAGAGTTCATAGTGTCGATGTTACCATCACCGACAATGACTGCAGGCTTCTTGTGTTCGCTAGTGATGCATAAGAGAATAATTTCAAGTCTATCAAGGAATGTTCCAAGGTTTGAATTTGGAGGATAATAAACCACGCCAATAATGGTAGCCAGTTCTATCATCATAAAAAGGACTTAAAACTGGGGCAGAGAACATTTTATGCACGGTCAATTTTAAGAAGCTACGACACCGCCACGGGAATAAAGTCAAGTGGGTTCGATGCGATACGTGTAATCACCAACTGATATTTCGTTGTTTTTGTAGCCATAATTCTGCTATGGCCAGGACATTAAACTGGTAATTCTGGTGTGAGATAAAGGCAGAGTTCATTCCAGTTCTTTTTTAAACTACGAATGTTAGTGTAGAAGACCGAAATGTCTCCTTTAGTGCACATTGGGTTGAACATCGCCATTTTAGGCTAGTTTATGGGAGGCGAAGCTTTATGTTGGCTGTGAGGTGACCTTAGCAAGGTCGTCCCGGCATGTCACGTGCATCCCTGTCAAAGTCTCACTTTTGCGCATTAGGGCGTTGCCCTTAGTCACCCAGGTGAATTTACAGTTGTTTTCACGTTTAGTTTTGATGACTTTTTCAAGCAGAATCTTGTTTTCACGGCATATAAGTGTTCGGTGAGGAACGCTGGCTCATTTTATTCGAAACCGAACATGATAGTATTCAGCCTGGCTTTCTTGGCGCCGAGTAAGATCGTGTCGAGCGTACTACGCGAGAAAAACCTGATGATTATATTGGGAGAGCCGTTAACCTTTGTTAGTATTTGATGCATGACGTCTATATAGTGAAGGCTCCGCCTTCTAGCATACGGGTCCGCGAGCGATGGTCTCGCCCGACTAGTGGAAAACGAAGTCTTTCTTAAAAACACCGGTTTATTCCGGATCAACAGAAAAGTATAAAATAGAAAAGAAACAGCATTGGTCAAAACTGCGCTGGAAACATGCCGTCAAAGTGCGCGACAATGGACTATGCAGAATAAAACGGAACATGGGTCAGGGCTTCACTGCGACAACACAAAACACACTGCGGCGCGGATAGGGCCAAAGCGTTGATGACGGTACAAAAGCATTGCTACTCGCGTGGCAGCACTCACGCTAACACTCCTAAGGCTTTCTTGTTGGCGCCGCTTCCGTCTTCGTTCCGCAGGACTCCGCTCCGTCGTCCGTGTACATCCCGCCGGCTTGGGACGCTGCCACGCCGCCCTTCTCTGGCCGGCCGCCCGGCTAAAAAGCCCCGAGCCATGCTTCCGACGCGCTTATCTACCCTCTGCCTCGCGCCGATAACATGCCGCCCCCGCTCCGGGCAGCTCGCTCATGCGTACTCGCGCTGCCCGGGCGGACACCAACACAAACAGAAAAAAGCGTGCGCGGTTCGAAACGCTAAAAGGGGTTGTGAGGCCCCACACTCCCCCCCTCTCAAGACGGGACACCTCCCGAGGTGTAAAACAAAAATAACGCGGGATAAGGACGGAACTGGTACTGCTGCTGCCGGGGCGCATGCTTGGAGGTATCCGCCGAGCGTGGGTACCCGTAGTGCCTGGTAGGTAAAGTGGTTCAATGTGGCTAGTGGACGGCCGTGGTAAGGTCGGAGATCGACCACGTTGACTGGTCCGGCTTCTCGACCACCCTGCACATGGCAAATAAAGTAAGAAAGCCGAGACGCGCGCTTTGTTATCGTGTAAGGGCCAGTCCATCGTGGAGCGAGAGAAGCAGCAAACCCTTTTGCTGCATCACTTAGTGGGTGCGTGCGGTGAAGGACTTTGTCGCCGACTGTGAACTCCAAAGGTCGCCTTCCCTTGTTGTACTGGTTACAGTGTTCCAGTCGGGCAAGGTCCAAGTTTTCCCTTGCCTCCTTCAGAGTCGCGGCCATGCGGCTGGAAAGATCATGCGCAAATTTAGAATGGCTAAGACCCGATAAATCAGAGCCATTCAGAGCAGGCTGAAGAGGGAACCTGAGCTCACGACCAAGGAGAATGGCCGCTGGCGTAAAACCTGTTGACGGGTTTACCGTGGTTCTTGTGGCGAAGGTCATCTCCTGGATACGAGTGTCCCAGTCCTTGTGCCGCTCCGTGAATGCCACCATCATAGTCTTGAGATTTCGATTAACTCGCTTTGTAATGTTTGCTTGAGGATGGTAGGGCGTAGTCTTTTTGTGCTGCACGCCAAGAAGTTTGCAAGTGGCAGTGAATATCCTACCGGTGAAATACGTGGCATTATCAGTGATAAGCTGAGCTGGGAAACCAAAGCGAGTGAATGTTTCTAGTAGCTTATCCCAAATTATTTTCGAGTCTAGCCTACTCAGGGGATACAATTCTACCCATTTCGAGAAATGATCAGTGATTACTAAGTAGCGATTCCCTTTCACTGATCTGGGATAGGGACCCATTATGTCGCAAGCTACAATTTGCCATGGGTATCGGCTCTCTACAGGTTGCATGAGGCCCGGTAGTTTCCCTCCCCTCGGCTTCGCGGTCTGGCAGGTATGACAAGTGCGGACGAATGTCAGGACATCCCTTCTCATGCGGGGCCATGTTACAACGCGACACAATTTGTCATATGTTTTCTTGCCATCGATGTGACCTGCGAGGCGCGTATCGTGGAAGTACTCTAGAAAATGCTTACGTAGGCCCTTAGGAACAACCACACGAAGTGCGGACTCACCACTCTCGGTGTCAGCAGCAGGTATATACCACAGGATCAAGCCATCTTCTGCTTCCACGTAGCTGTCGTAGCTTCCGTTAAGCGCCCGGCTCCCTGCAGGGTTGGCGCTGTTCAGGCTTTGGCGTATCTGGTTGCACTGGTCGTCTGAGAGCTGAGCGTCAAGGAGCTGTTGACGGGACGCCAGTGTGCCCCAGGTGTCGGCAGGAGCTGTCACAGCATGGACCGCGGGTACTCGCTCTCCCTCACCAGGAAGTGGAGCTCGTGACAGGGCATCGGCCACTTTGTTGAAAGTGCCTCTTCTGTATTCTACCCTGTAATTATACTTTTGGAGACCGAGTGACCAGCGGGCTAGACGGCCAGCTGGATTTTGCAACCTTGAAAGCCACGATAGGGCCTGGTGGTCGGTCTGAATAGTGAATTCTGCGCCATCCAAATACATGTCAAATTTCTTGAGGGCAAGCACAATTGCGAGACACTCTTTCTCTGTCACAGTATAGTTCCTTTCTGGTACCGCAAGTGTATGACTAGCAAACGCCAATGGGCAAAGATTTCCTTGATGTTCTTGAAGCAATACCGCCCCAATTCCGTACTCACTTGCATCCGTTTGTACTGTGAATGGCCGGTTAAGGTCTGGAAGCCGCAGGCGTGCAGTATCCGCGATGGCTGCAGACAGTGAACGGAATGATCCCTGCTCGGCTTCTGTCCATGACCAGCGGGCACCCTTCCGGAAGAGCTGGTGGAGGGGTCGCGCCAGGTCAGCGCAGTTCGGGATGAAGTGGCGGTAGAATCCCACCATACCCAAGAAACGCTGGAGGCTCTTTATGTTGGTTGGTGGGGGGAGCTGCAGAATGGCTTGAAGCTTCTCTTCATCCGGGCGAACTGTGCCCTGTTCCACAATGAACCCAAGAAGGTTGATTGTGCTTGTCACCAACTGAACCTTGCCGGGGTTAATGGTGATGCCCGCCTTCTGCATTCGTTGAAGGACATTCGTTAGATGAAGGAGGTGCTCTTCTAAGCTTTCTGAGAACACTGCTACGTCATCCATGTAGGCCATAGCGTAGTTAAATTTAGCGTCTCCGAGCACAATATCCATTACCCGTTGAAACGTAGCAGGTGAATTGCACAACCCGAAAGGCAATCGCACAAATTCGAACAGTCCCCGGTGGCAAGTGAAAGCCGTTTTCTCAATGTCGCAGCGGTCAATCGGGATTTGCAGATATCCCCTACTGCAGTCAAGAGTTGTAAAAATTTTGCTGACCCAAGTGAATACATGACAGAGTCAACAGACGAGAAAGGGTAAGAGTCTCGCACTGTCACAGCATTCAGACGTCGATAATCGACACACAACCGTGCTGTTCCATCCATCTCAGGGGCAAGAACAACAGGAAACGCCCAGGGGCTTTTTGATGGTCTCACCGCACCGGTAGCCACCATTTTGTCGAGAGCCCCATCCAGCAGCGCTCGCTTGTGGACACAAGGGCCTTGGATTGAATCTGATAGGACGAGCATCGCCGGTGTCGATCCTGTGGGTTAGTACGTTGGCCTTCCCCGGAGCTTCCGTGAACATTGCTGCAAAGGGCCTGAGCATTGTCTCGATTCTGCTTTTTTCCGCAGGTGACCCCGTGAAGGAATTCAAAACTGTTAGAATGCCACTTCCTGTGATATTGGCCGAATGGCCGTTCGTGACAAGCAACTGCGACTGTGGCTCCGCGGCCTTGGTCTTGAAATGAAATGCTTCTGTACCGGTGCCGTACCGGTAGGTTCCCTTACTGAGATCCATCACGATTCCTGCCTTCACTATGAAGTTACGGCCTAGTATGACTGGCCAGGATAGTCCGGGGAGGTGTAAGAAACGCTGTCTAATCTTTCGACTATTTATAGTAACTGTTAGACGGGCTCCTGAGGTTGCGGGTACTATGTGAGTCGACGCCATACGAAGGTTAGTGTTTACACTCCGCAACCGGACACGTTTTGTCTTACAGGAATCCTTCACCTGATCGCCGAAGACTGACACCGTAGACCCTGTGTCTAAAAGGGCTGGAAGTTCCAGTCCGGCCATTTTGACCAAGACCAGCGGGGTCTTGCCTGGTTGGCTTTCCTCAAAAGAAGTTGACGGGACTGCACTCACCGAGTGTTTGTAAGGTTTCTCGGGGTCTGCCTCATGCATAGCAGGTGGTGATGATGGCACCTGCATCAGTGGCACCTGGGTCGAAGGCCCCTGGGTCCGTTCAGGCCGGAAAGGTAGCGACTGGATCAGCTCTCCCGGTGGTTGGCCACGTCTGTGCGGACTGGCCGCTGGATGGTGTGATGACCAAAACACCCTCACCTACGTTGTCCTGAATCTACGAGTCGTAGGACAAGTTGTGCCCTGGGGCGACACCCACTTCTCACCTAATGGCGACACCGTTGCACCCGAAGGTGAATCCCACGTTGCACCCGGTGGTGACACCCACGTTGGACACGTAGGTGACGTCAACGTTGCACCCGTAGGTGACGTCAATGTTGCACCCGGTGGTGACACCCACGCTGCACCCGCAGGTGACGTCCACGCTGCGCCCGGTGGCGACGCCCACGCTGCACCCATAGGTGAATGGTAGCCGGCAGCCGCTGCAGGTGATGTCCGGGATTTGCGCGCTCTGACATGGGGTGTCCCAACTGCTGCCACACAACGGGTCCCAGCGCCTGCGTATGGCAAGACGACACGGGGCCCCGTCTGATCTGTCACCCCATGAAATCGGCTCGTCACCTGAGTAGACGCATCAGGGCCTGTGACTCCGTGCAAGTCGCCAGCCCCCGTACGGCAGCCTGGCGTCTCCAGGCTGCGTGCTGCCGATGATCCAGGCAACGCACAGGACGGCTCAAGGCAAGTCTCTGCAGGGGGAGGTGGTTTGTACTGGAGCTCCGCCAGGAAAGATGCCTCGATGCGGGATGCTTCTCTAGCCATGTCATCGAAGTCCGCGAACTGACGACGCCGGAGACATGGCTGGTACCTTGGATGGCACCGATTATAGCATGAGCCACCTTCTCTGGTTCCGGAACTGAAGGATCTGCCCGCTCATGCAGCTCTTGAAAACTGCGCAAAAACTCTGGCAGACCCTCGTTTTCGCCTTGCGTCCTGGTGCAAAGCTCGTCTTTCATACGGATGTCATAGTCAGGTGGCAAAAACTCTTCTCGAAAACGGTCTATAAAATCCTGCTTTGTTGTGAACGGCCGCTGTCTACGCCTCCAGGTTGCTTCGGAACCTACCAAAGCTACGGGAAGCCCACGCGTGACCAGAGCGCTGTCCGAAATTGCCATTGCCATCTGATAATCGTCAATTTCATAAAGAAAATCGCAAACAGATTTCTTGTCGGAGTATCCTTCAAACCTTGGCACGGCCAAATTCAGCCGCAGCTGATTATCGCAATACAAGGGAGTGGGCGTTAACGAAACTGCCTCGCTTCCTACCATTTCTCTGAAATGTGCCTTTGATTCAAGTTGCTCGAACAGGACGCCAAGAATTCCGCTACAAATGTCCGGCGGTTCTCTTTTCCTGTCTTCTGATTGCTCATGCCCGGAACCCGCCTGTGTGGGAGGCCGAACTGTCTCTGTTAAATGGGCGCTTGCACCCGGTAAGTCTGACATCGCTATGCACGAAACTGCATGAACCTCATATTGCTACACTCGCGGGGCAAGCCAAAGCTCGAGCAGAAATCACGTTGGGCGCCAAATGGAGGCTCCACCTTCTAGAATACGGGTCCGCGAGCGATGGTCTCGCCCGACGAGTGGAAAACGAAGTCTTTTTTAAGAACACCGGTTTATTCCGGATCGACAGAAAAGTATACAATGGAAAAGAAACAACATTGGTCAAAACTGCGCTGGAAACATGCCGTCAAAGTGCGCGACAATGGACTACGCCGAATAAAACGGAACATGGG
Organism: Amblyomma maculatum; assembly: GCA_023969395.1. Taxonomy (NCBI): domain Eukaryota; kingdom Metazoa; phylum Arthropoda; class Arachnida; order Ixodida; family Ixodidae; genus Amblyomma; species Amblyomma maculatum. The sequence goes on from JAJIZL010026255.1 coordinate 99,565, forward strand.
TCAGGGCTTCACTGCGACAACACAAAACACACTGCGGCGCGGATACGGCCAAAGCGTTCATGACGGTACAAAAGCATTGCTACTCGCGTGGCAGCACTCACGCTAACACTCCTAAGGCTTTCTTGTGGGCGCCGCTTCCGTCTTCGACCCGCAGGACTCCGCTCCGTCGTCCGTGTACATCCCGCCGGCTTGAGACGCTGCCACGCCGCCCTTCTCTTTCCGGCCGCCCGGCGAAAAAGCCCCGAGCCATGCTTCCGACGCGCTTATCTACCCTGTGTCTCGCGCCGATAACATGCCGCCCCCGCTCCGGGCAGCTCGCTCATGCGTACTCGCGCTGCCTGGGCGGACACCAACACAAACACTAAAAAACGCTAAAAGGGGCTGTGGGGTCCCACAATAGTTACGCGAAATGGTAACCTGTAGGTTGTAGGATCTTATGCAGATTCTCACTCTTAGAGGAGGGAACACCTTTAAGTTCAATGTTGTTGCGCCTTCCGTACTGCTTGCGCTCAGCCATCTGCTTTTTGACTTCTTTGAGGTCTTTGTTTAACCTCTGGTTTTCTTCCTGGCATTAATGGGTCTGTCCTTGGATGACGGTTAACTCTTGTCGCACAAAATTTATGTTGTTTTTTATTTCATTGAAACTGTCGCTGAAGAATCCCAGAGACGTTTTTACATATGCTAGCTCGTCTTTAATGGCATTATTAGAAGCGACTAGGTTGCGTACTTCGGTTTTAATATCAGCAGTTGCTTGCTTCCAAAAATTTAGCTATTAGTTTGTTCAAAACCTTCACCATTTCCTTGATACTGCTCGGGGCCTTCTTTCCCAGTGTTTTCGCGTTGTCACCCAGAGGGTCTGGTGTGTCATTCATTTCAACAAAGTATGCTCGGGGGGTTATATAAAATATATCAGTATGAAAGCAGATTGTACAGCAGATGCACAGAGCAGTTCAGCAGCCTAGAAGGTTGAAAAATAAACAAAAGAGTAAAGTCTCTACGTGCCCACCTGCAGCATGAAGAAGCGGGGGTTAAGCAGACATGGACCTTACGGCTGCAGGAACCACTCTGAAGTGCCACTGGCCGATGTGGCGTCCCTTTAAATAGTCTTTGGTGACACCCCAGGGTTCGTCACGTGATGCAGTGAGCTCGTGACGAACAGCTGCCGTAGAGTGCGTCGGAGCCTTGTCTTATCCAGGACGATAGAAGCCAGCCCCAAGAATGATGTCGCGGTTCTATTTTTCGGAGTGCCTGCAGCATGAAGAAGCGGGGGTCAAACAGGCATGGACCGGACAGCTGCACGGGCTGCTCTGAAGTCTCCGTCTTCTTCAAACGGACAAACAAGAGGGCTTCGTAGCTTCGGCTGGCTTATACCAAGAAAAGGCGACCCAGGAAATCAAGAATTTTATGCTTGTGAGGAAGAAAGCTAGAGCAAAAGCCATCGTGTTTTGCAATGAACTGCAGATGACCTTCTTGTTATAAAAGGAAATAACAAGACGAATAAGATTGGGATGGAGCGCGTTTGGCAAGCACTCGCAGATTATGACTAGCAGCTTACCGGCATCGCTCAAGAGGAAAGTATACAACAGTTGCATCTTGCCTGTACTCACTTATGGGGCTGAAACGTGGAGGCTAACCAATAAAGTTCTACTTAAGTTGAGGACAACCCAGAGGGCTATGGAACGAAAAATGGTAGGGGCAACATTAAGAGATAGAAAGCGTGCAGAGTGGGTCAAAATAACTCAAGTTACCGACATTCTAGTGGAAATTAAGAAGAAGAAATGGACATGGGCAGGACATGTAGTGCGAAGAGAGGATAACCGATGGTCGCTGAGGGTAACAAACTGGATTCCAAGGGAAGGAAAGCGTAGCAGGGGGCGGCAGAAAGTTATGTGGGCGGATGAGATTAAGAAGTTCGCAGGGGTCAAGTGGATGCAGCTAGCACAGAACCGGGTTAAGTGGAGAAATATGGGAGAGGCCTTCGCCCTGCAGTGGGTATAATCAGGCTGATGATGATGATGATGATGATGATGATGACCAGATTGGCCAAGGTGATTAGCGATTGCAAGAAAGGTTGCCTTGATGTATTTTTTCATGAATACTCATAAACCGCACTCATTTAGATCTATTGCGATGGAATGTGAACTTAATTCGTGGCAGCTGCAGATGTGTGATGTTTTTTTGTTTTATTTAGTATGTGTCTGTGGCGGGAGCTGTGGCTGTCTTGTTTGGACGATGTGAGTGATGGTGTTGATCTTGTATTTGTTGCTTGGATGCTACCGTGCTAACAGTTATTGTTTGCCAGACATATCTTCTTGGAATAAAAAAGGTGTCCGAGTGAGTTAAACTTGGGATGAGAGGAGGAAGTTTTGGCTGAGTGTGAAAGAAGTTCGGGTTCAGGTTTGTATTAGAGTAGAAAACCCTATGACCAGTCACAATAGCATTAATGATATGGCGCCGGAACATGAGCCCCCCAGGTGGGAAGGCGTCCCACGTGTTACTGGGGATGAACAAAGGGCGATTCCTAGTAGCTCTTGGACGAATGAAGCGGCTGGGCTAAAGCCAAAAGTACGCTCAGTTGTGGATGTGTCGGGAAGCGACCGGAAAGTCCGATGTTGCAAGGAGGTATATCACATAGCAACATGGAATGTAAGATCTATGACGCAAGGTAAACTGGATGTCATCAAGCGAGAAATCAACAGATTGAACATTTATATCTTGGGTATCAGCGAGCTCAAGAGGCCCGGAATGAGAGAATTTAATTCCGGCGACCATTACGTCTTTTATTGTGGGCACGAATCCAGGAGAAGGAACGGGGTCGCTCTCATAATAATCAGAAGAATGGGCAAAGCTGAGCTAGGGTACAACCCCAAAACGAGTGAATGATTTCACTTCGGATTCAAGGTTACCCTTTGAACATAACAGTTATCCAAGTCTATGCACCGACCACTGCTACTGAAGAAGCTGACGTTGAGAGATTTTATGCTGACCTGCAATGCCTTTAAGCCGCACTCCGTCATCAGAGGTCCCTTTTCTCATAAGAGACTGGAATGCTAAGGGGGGGGAGTGAAGAAATATTCGGAATTACAGGCAAGTTCGGTCTTGGTTAGCCAAATAAAGCTTGGCAGAAGCTGGTAGAGTTTTGTCAAGAAAACAACCTGACCATAGCGAATACTCATTTTCAACAGCACAGGAGGCGCCTGTACACATGGACTTCACCAGACGGTCTGTACAGGATCCAGATTGATTATATTCTTTGCCGGCAGAGATGGAGCAGCGCTATATAAAAAGTAAAAACAAGGCCTGGGGCCGTTTGTGGCACCGATAATTAGCTTCTTGTTGCCAAATTTAAGCTTCGATTGAAGAAAACGCAGACAACTAGAAGTCCTTTCAGGTATGATTTAGATCAAATTCCATCAGAATATGCTGTGGAAGTGAGGAATCGCTTTCAAGAATTAGATCTAGAAGACAGAGTGCCTGAAAAGATGTGGACTGATGTTCGTGATATAATACAACAAGTTGCTACTAAGGTAGTCCCAAAGCAAAAGAAATGCAAGAAAGCAAACTGGTTATTCGAAGAGGCTTCGCAAATAGCTGAGAAAAGCAGTATGGCAAACGTTATGGGGGAAAGAGAAGGATGCAAAGTTCTAAATGTGGATTTTCAGAAAATACCAAAAGAGATAAGAATGCCTTCCCGAAAATACAGGGCAAAGCTGTTGAGGACAACAGCCAATTGAGGAAGACAAGATCTCTGTATAAGGCAATCAAAGATATCAAAGGAAGCTTCTGTGCTAAGATGGGCGTGATAAAGAGAAACGAGGCAGGGACCTCACTGAAGCCTCAGAGATAAAGAAGGGGTGGCAGGAATACACAGAACTGTACAAGAATTACCCGGATGTGCAAACCCAACATGAGACGGTTGTGATTACTGATCTCGAGAGGGGCATCCTGAAGAGTGAAGTTGAATGGGCCTTAGCCAGCCTTGCTAAGAGCAAAGCTAGCGGAATTGATGGCATTCCAGCTGAGTTGCTACAAAACATCAATCATGACAACGCCGTTAACGCGCTGTATACATTATGCGAGCAATTTGGACAACCCTGCAGTGGCCACGGGATTGAAGGAGGTCAGTTTACATCCCCATCCCAAAGAAAGGCAGTGCCATAGATGGTTCCAACTACCGCACGATCGCGCTTATTTCGCATTCTAGCAAGGGGATGTTGAAAAACCTCCAATGTAGGCTGCAGCAGTATATGGATCGGGAGCTTCCGGACGTGCAAGCTGGGTTTCGCAAGGGCAGAGGAACTAGAGACCAGATTGCCAACCTTCGCTGGATCATGGAATAAGTAAGAGAGTTCCAGAAACCCGTCTACCTCTTCTTATGCGAAAGCCTTTGACTGCGTAGATCACAGCAGATTGTGGCAAGTTCTCCAAGAGATGGGAGTTCCAATTCACCCCATCTGTCTCCTGACGAACCTGTATGAAGGGCAAGAGGTCACAGTCAGAACTGGGCATTGTCTTACTGATGGGTTTTCGATTGAGAAATGAGTGAGACAAGGCTGCATAATGTCGCCCTGCCTATTTAACCTACATGCTGAGTGCATTATGAGGAAGGCCGGTCTGGACGAGTCCTCAGCTGGAGTGAGGACTGCTGGGAAACGTATCAACATCCTTAGCTATGCGGATGATGCAGCTTTAATGGCAGAAGGTGAAGTGGAACTCAAAAGACTTTTCATCCGCGTACAAGAAGAGAGTGAGAGGTTTGGACTTAACCTGAACTTTAAAAAGACAAAGATCATGGCTTTTTGCCCTATCAAGTCCTGGAGCATCAAGGGACAAGAAGTGGAAGCTGTGACAGATTTTCTCTTCTTGAGCCCCAAGATTGCCCCGGAAGGAGACTGCAGCCATGAAAATAGGAGACGTCTGCTTCTGGAAAAGAGAGCCATGACTAGCCTTGACCGCCTAGTAAAGAGCAGATACATTACACTCCCAACCAAGTTCCGTACAGCTCGTGCTATGGTCTTTCCAGTTGTGACGTATGAATGCGAGTGTTGGACTGTGAAGGCTGACCGCCGAAGAATTGACGCATTTGAATTGTGGTTCTGGCGGAGACTCTTGAGAGTGCCTTGGAAGGCCAGAAGATCAAATCACTCGATATTGTCGACCATAAACCCTGACTGCTCATTGAAAGGTCAAATTTTAAAGTTAAAGCTCAGCTACATTGATCATATGATGAGAAGAGAGGAGTCTCTTGAGAAAGATTTGATGTTGGGAAAGGTTGAGGGTCACCGGAGAAGGAGCAGGAAGCGAACTCGATTGTTATATGACATCCTCGAGGCGCTGCAGATGAAGTTAGGTGATGTTAGGAAGATAGAGAGAGACCAGAAAGCGTGACGTGATATGGTCCATAGGGTCACGAAGATAGTGAGAGACCGGAAAGCATGGCGTGATATGGTCCATAGGGTCACGGACACGACTGAACGACTTAACTGAGCTGAGGCAGTGTGCACCAGTTTTGTGTTTCTTTCTACATGTTTGTCTATGTTTCGCTGCAGTTCTGGGCAGAAATGGGCAGCCTTTATACAAAGAACACTCTGAGATTTCAAATAGCAGTCACAAAGTTATTTATTTTATAAGTAGGAGCTCTCAAACACGAGGCTTGTAGACTGTACGTGGCCTGCGTAGCTGCTCAGTGTGGTCCACTGGTTCTAACAATTAAAGCCTGTGTTCTGAAAGGGCTTTCCAGCCTCACTAGCTAGCTTTACAACCAGCTTCATTTTCCAATTAAAATCAAAAGTACTTTCCCTGTCTATTCTCTGGAAACAGGCATTGGTCGGACATCAGCTTCTTTTATGAACAAGGCACCAGACAACTCGTATTCACTTTCATCTCGAAGTATGCTGTATTCTTTTAAGTATAAGTAATGGCATTGTGTATTACCTATTGTATTCATTCAGTAGCTCTCTTCGAGCCATCCCAGAGTAGCATTCATCTACCAGTTTGGCTGAATCGAAGATTGACTGCTGATTACTTTCTTTTTCAAGGAATGAGAGGACGTGGTCTTGGAATGATATATATTGGTACCCGCAGCTGTGAGAGATAAAATCTTTTCCGCGTGTCACAATAAACCAACTTCTGGCCGCTTGGGCCATTCTCGCACACTTGCTAGAATACGACAGACATTCTACAGGCCCAACCTTGTCACTGTTAAGCGCTATGTCAAGAGCTGTCGGCAATGTCAGCGTCGGAAGGTTCCGCAATCAAAGCCTGAAGGCCTCCTCGTGTCCATAATATTACCCCGCGCACCATTTGATAAAGTCGGCATGGACCTTCTTGGTCCTCTCTTTCGGTCCTCCGATGGCAACCGTTGGATAATCATCGCTACAGACTAACTCGCTATGCCGAGACCAAAGCGTTACCTAGTGGCACAGCATCTGCAGTTGCTCATTTCTTTCTACACCAGATCATACAGCGGCACGGTGCTCCGACGTGTATTATTACTGACAGAGAGACTGCCTTCACTTCACAAATGATGGCCGAAAACTTCCATCTTAGCGGTACGGCGCATCGAAAAGCTACTGCTTACCATCCGCAGCCAACGGGCCGACAGAAAGGCTTAATAAGACCATCGCGGACATGCAGGCAATGTATGTCGACGCCCAGCACAAGACTCTGGATGCTATTCTACCATATGTGACATTCGCGTACAATACGGCAGTCCAAAAGACGACAAGCTTCACGCCATTTCGCCTCGTTTACTGCAAGGACGTTCGGACGATGCTGGGCGCAATGCTCCCTTGCGAAACAGATACCGAGCTTTCTACTGACTCCGAGCAGTTTGCCCAAGATGCTCAGCAAGCACGCCATCTAGCACGCGTCCGCATCGCCCAGCAACAGGACAAGGATTCACGCCGGTACGCCCTCCGCCACAAACAAGCTTCCTACGACACCGGGGACCAGGTGTGGGTGTGAACGCATGTTCAACGCCGTGTCCTATCAGAAAAGCTGATTTGCCGCTACGTCGGACCATATAAAATCTTGCGGCGCCTCAGCGATCTTAACTACGAGGTGCTGCCAGATGGCCCAGAGTAGGGAGGATGTCGGCTACCTCGTCCATAGACAGCTCATGTCATACGAATGAAGCCGTATTTTGCGCGGTAACTGAAAAACAGCATCTGCAAACTTTTTTTCGTTTGCTTTTGCCCGCTTGTGTGCACATCTGCCGTGTGCGTCACACTGAAGGAGGGAGGAATGCCAGGGGGCGCTCGGAACAAAAGACGTTGAAGTGGCGCTCGGAGCGAAATACGAAGCCAGACAGCCGGAAGAAGGCTACTCAAAAGCGGTCCTGGTAGTCCTCAAGGTGTTCGGTGCCTGGTGCTTCTTCGTGGTGAGGCCTTTCTACGTTCAGGGGGGTTTTGGTCACGGTTCAGGCTAGCTTTATAAGAACTGGTAATGTAAAGGCGTCATTACCTTGCGCACAGGCATGTCTTTCACCTCCCCGGGAGGGGGCTCGGCAAGTTGGTTCGCCAGCCTGCTGATTGAAAGCTTGCCTCTGGAATCATTTGCTAAAAATGGTGTCGATGTGATTCCGGTCGCACTCATGGCGATAGGCGGTGGAATGCTGCAAATGAAAAATCCGAAAACTATTCAGCTGCAACTCAAACGTCTGACGGATCACTACCTTGATATCTTTGAGGTGCGACCTTTCGAGAGACGAGGTATAGTTTGCAAATCTGCAAACATTATTTGTGTGTCAGATTTGCTATGCAGCAGTTCTTTTAACTCGATTCCTGTCAAAGCCTTTATTCCTGAACAGCTGGCTTGCACTAAGGGTATTGTACGTGGAGTGGATCCTGCATCTACTGCTCAAGAAATTTTGGAGGAATTTCAGGACGCAGGAGCTGGTGTTCTTTCAGTGTATCGCTGCTCTGGCATGGTGGCCGGGGTGCGTGTTGCTACAGAGTCAGTTATAAAAACTTTTGCCGGTCTCATGTGTCCATCTCAGTTAAACATTTGGCCAATGTACCAACTGTTGCCGATTTGGACACAGTGGAAGAGCGTGTAAGTCTGCGACAACATGCAGGGTGTGTGAGGAAGGACACTCTTGTAATAGCTGTACCGCTGAAAAACCTAGCTGTTGTCTATGTAGTAACGAGCACTCGGCTGATGACGCCAGTTGTGAGAAACGTTCACAGGAGCAGGCGTTACTAGAATTAATTCAAGAGAATCGTTGCTTTCGAGCAGATGCTTGCCCTTCTTGATCGGAAAAGGCACACTTATGCCAACTGTGTGCGCCTTTCTACCCCTAACTTTGAGGCCACGTTGTCTACTGCAATTGTGAAAACGGTTGAAAAAGCCCTTTCTGTCGTGGTTGAGCGTATGCTTACAAGCTTTACTGAAGCCTTGTCTGGTATTGTTGGTAGCCAGTCATCTTGCCCACCTCACCCTGTGCTGACTCCAGCATCTATTTCATCTCAAACCTGTGCTGAAAGTATAAATGCAGATTCTCCTCTAGTGCTGGCTCAAGTGCACCCTATCGACAATGTCCCTGTAAGCATTTCTCGCAAAGGTATTTGCTCTAATGATGTTGAAATGGCAGCTCATCCTCTAAGTCCTCCCTTTCCCAGACCAAAAAAAAAGGGCCTTCCAAATTTTTACAGCAAACCGATGTGTTAAAAGAGGCTGTTGCCGCCTCAATTTTAGGTAAATAATCATGGCAGGTGGGCAAGTTCTGCAGTGGAATTGTCGCTCTATTGTATCTTCATTTCCAGATTTATATCTTCTCCTTTCAACACATAAGCCAGATATAGTGCTTTTGCAAGAAACTTGGCTCTCCCCCGCAAAGTCATTTACCTTAAAAAAATTCAATGTTTTCCGCGCCGATCGTGTGAACGGTAGGGGCGGTGGCTTATTAACTTTGATATCGTAAAAATTATGTCACTGGTCTAAAATAAGCAAAACAATAATGAATCCTGAGTGTGAGAGTTTGGCTGTAGAGAGTACATTGCCGCATTGTGGCCCTGTCAGAGTCGCTAACGTCTACTGCCCCACAGGTGTACGTAGCACAGACTATTTTCACAGACTACTTACAAATTCTAATAGGGTCGTTATTGCAGGTGATTTTAACTCGCACCATACTCTTTGGGATAACTACTCCGACACATGTGGACAGCTGTTATAGACGTGGATGTCGGAAAATGCTGTGCGCTGCTGCAATTCCCGGGCTGTAACCTTCATGCGCGGAAATTCGCGATCTGTCATCTATTTATCCCTGGCAGCAGGTGCGATAGGTATAGGAGGATGGTCAACAGTAGACAGTGGTACATCTAGTGACCACTTTCCAATAACATTTACCATTATGATGAGCACAATACGAGATAGCACTTTTGAGCGTAAACTAGTAAACAACGCCAAATATTCAGCTTCGCTACGCTCCTCCCTCAAATCAAACCTTTGTTCATCTAGGACCGACAAAGCACAAAAGGTATTTTCCTCAATTGCGAATGCTACTGTAGATTCCCAGTTCACTGTGCGGTCTGCAGTAAACAATAAGTCGCCATCCCCATGGTGGAATGACGCGTGTGAGAAAGCCTTCCGGCGTAGGCAAGCAGCATGGAAAAGCCTTATAACCAGAACCCAGTAAACTGAATAAATACACATTTTGTTCAGTGTCATTTAAAAGAGCCATAGCGCAGGCAAAGGACGAGTACAACGAAAATTTAAATACTTATTTGTCAAACCCTAAGAACAGGAAGGCTTTGTATCGTTTCATAGAACGAAATAGAAACTCGCACCTTTCTCAGTCATTAAGTTCAGTAGTGTTGTCTCCACAGGAGGCAAAGGATGATTTGGAACAAATTGCACAAGGGCTAGCATAACGTTTCCAGGAGCAGTGCAGAGTTCACTTGCACACTCCCATTTCCTGCTCGGTCTATGTTGAGGTTGATAAGTCAGAACTGCTATCTGTGATTTCTTCCATTAAAAACTCGGCTCCAGGTTGGGACGGGGTTACGGTAGGTATGCTCAAAATTTTAGCAAATGATTTCACTCAGGATCTCTTGGATCTGGGTAAAGAATCATTAGAATGTGCATGGCTTCCGCAGGTCTGGAAAGTGGCGAAAATTATATTGCTCTTGAAAGAACCTGGAAAAGAATTTCATGTTGAAAATATTCGGCCGATAGCTTTGACTTCGAATCTAGTAAAATTATTAGAAAGAATTGTGCATGGCCGCTTCTCAAATCATATCTCAGAGGTTAATGCTTTGAGTTCTTCCCAGATTGGTTTCCGCAATGAATGCTAAATATGGTCAGCACATGTAGAATTAAAAAATAGGATCCGCCTTCCAATGTGCAACAAGGAGGTATCAGCGTTAGTGACGCTCGATATTGTTAAGGCCTATGACAGCATTGAACATTTCATTCTACTTAACAAGTTGTCATTATTACGTCCTCCGTTCTACATTTATGCGTGGATCAGGGAACTTTTGACAGGACGAGATTTCTTTTGCACTGATGGCTCATTAATCTCAGACACCTATGCACAGACAAGAGGGGTGCCTCAGGGCTCTGTGCTCTCCCACTCCTTTTTAATATATTAATGTGCGATATTCCGGTTCATCCTGAAGTCACTGTATATGTATATGCAGATGACAGCATTCTTCGCCTCTGCAAAAGATAATCATGACCTATATCGTTCACTACAGGCTTACCTAAATGCACTTCAGGTCTGGTTGCACAAAATTAAATTGGTTTTAAATGTGTCCAAAAGTAGTGTGCTAGTTTTTAAAACCATAACCCCCTTATATATTTCGTTAAACTACCGCTCAGATGTCTTACCTCAAGTGGAATATGTGCGGTATTTAGGCATCACGTATGATGCTAGTATGGATGGGAGGCTTCACATCAAGTCTAATGTTCGGAAAGGTGAGCGTGCCCTTGGTAGGCTGATACGGATAAGTAGCAGGAAATTTGGTATGCGTCGAGATACTCTTCAAATTTTGTACAAAGCCTATGTGAGACCGATTCTGGAATTTGGCTGCATTCTTTTTTCTGGGTGTCCAAAATATAAAAGACGGACACTGCGCCTCTGCCTAGGGCTTCCACAGACAGTCTCTACCACTGTTTTGTACTTGGAGGCCCGCATTCCGGACATTAACTCCCGTTTCCGGCTTCTAACCGTCAGATGATTCTTGCGATCATTTGAGGCTACTCCCGGTGTGGCTATACCTATTTTTGTGTCAAACCCCGCCCTTTTCCTCACTCACCAGTGGCCAAGGGTCTGCAAGCCCCAGGTTGTTTTCACGCAGAGCATTTTAGCAAACATTGGTGTGGACCTTGCTCCTATATGTCCTTTTGGTTGCTCAACGTCCTTTCAGGATATAAATTATGATTCCATATTTCCATCTAATGTGATGCCCTTACCCTCAAGTCTAATTAATATCCATTCTCCTATGTGAACACCTTGAAAAGTTCCCTGATCACACTGTAATTGCCACTGGTGCGTCGGTGATTGCGCACAAAGCAGCGATTGGAATTTTTTCAGAGTCTCTTTTCTGGAGTTTTTCGGTGCGTGTCCCGGATTACACACCAACATTTCTAGCAGAGTTTATGGCAATTGGTCTAGCACTACTAAAAGTTCCCTGCAGTCAATCAAAAATAATTTTTCTATCAGGCTCTCTTTCTGTTTTATTGTCACTGGAGTCAGCACGGGATGCTCTGTTGAGCCGCTCACTAAAGTATTTCACACCGGGGTGGGCGAAAGAAATACGCTTCATCTGGATCCCCGGTCACAGCGGTATTTTCTAGAACGAAGTGGCAGATTTCCTGGCTAAATCAGCTTTTGTTGCATCTGTTTCATGTGCCATCCCTAATATCCCCATTTTTGGAATGTCCCGTTTCCAGCGATATCAATACCTAGCCGCTTCATGCAATATTCCATTGCTATCTACAGCCGAATACCAGCATCTCATATACTCATGGAAAGTTCGTTCATGTAAATCACGGCAGTGTGAGGTAACGATTGACTCTCCTGAGATTCAGGATTCCTCGCCTAAATCTTTATTTATGTAGATGCTGGATCAACGCCACAAACCTTTGTGAGGCTTGCGGTGAAATTGAAAATATTGATCACTGCCTTCTCGCTTGCCGAAGGTTTTCACATCAGAGGAGGGTGCATTTAGAAACTTCAATTGCACGCTGTGGATGTATGTTGTCGGTCCCGCTTCTACTCTCCTTCGGTGCGAGTGCGAACGGATTTGTGTTGCCTCAAATTTGTCAGTACTTACATAACTACATCACAGCTACGGACAGATTCCCTTCCTAATTGTATTCCAAATTTACAAAATTCCAAATGTTTGCTTCATATTTTTTCTTTCAATAACTTTTGTGATCTTAAATCTTATGTTTTTGTTTCGTTGTCAATTACTTTAATACGCTAATTCAGTTTGTGTAGGGCATTTCGCAATCGACACTGAATCTTGGCCAATCCCTCTTCGTGGGTATGTGCCAAATATCAAGGAAGAAGGAGAAGTGAATCGGCTCCGCACTAGCAGGATGTACCGTCTTTGCCAAAAGTAACTGAGCAGCGCAGCCGGCCAGCGGAGCAGGCACGGGGCCGAGCTGCGGCGCTAACATCGCCGTCGCTGGCCGCTGCTCACCAGCGGCGAGCGTAATCTCACTGACGTAAGCACGCTCCCTCGCTCTCCTTCTTGGGATGATAAAACGTAAGCGAGTATCATGTGCGGTGTCTGAATTTGCGCCTCCAGAACGCTGCGCTACTGAGGAAAGGCGCTCCGCATAGCATCACTCGCTCAATGCTCCTTTTTGTCTGGCGCTATGAAGCTGCGCTCTTTGTTAGAATGTATTCGCGTTTATTATCAGTACAGTGCTCCCATAGTTGCAACGAATGGAGAAATGCATGCTTTTCTACTCATTTGGATAGTCCGGGAAGTATGGGGAGGAATTGCTTTCTAAACTCGATGCGCTTTTCTAGCGGTTCCCAGCCATCTGTTGTGAACACTACCGGATTTGCTGTCACGCTAAGTCAAGCTGAAGGAGCGAAAAATAAGCCTTCTAAATGTTTCATGTGCCCCTCTTGCTGCATACATTCATTCCCGTTATTTGGTAACGTACGAAAAGCGCGTAGTGTTTTCCGCTTTGGTAATTACGTTCATGTGAGCCTGCTGCCAATCTATTCGTTTAATGAGTGAACTGCATAAAAATGTCATTTTCACTCTTTAAAAATATCTCACCAATTTTCTCAATAAGTGCGGCAGTTTCTTTTGTCTGTTTTCTTTCCCGAGGGAACACCATGCGACCAAAGTAACAGCAATGTGTCCTGGAGGTGAAAAGAAATTCGGACACGCGGCATTTGGTTTGGACTGCGAACTACTTTTGCGTTACTGTCTATTACCTAGCGACTTGATTGGCAGTTTAGTGCCCGCTGGCAGAGTGATGGATCGGTGACTCGATAAATAATTTGCTTGAATAGAACCTTCAAGTCTGACACAAGATCAAGCTGGTAAACCTCAGACTCCCATCATTACTGAACTCCCTGGCCGCAAAATGGTGAAGATTAATTAGGAGGGCATTTCAATGCAAGTGGAAGAAAAAAGTCTTCGTTGGAATCCTTCGCAATGGCAAGGCTTTCTTGGGTGAATCATATGCTAGGGAATATTTGCATCACTTATTCGGTATTGCCAAATATTTTTGAAGCAGTTGCAATCTCTGCTCAAATTTACGGCATTCAGTTTGGCGTTGAAATTGCGAAAACCATGACGCACTTCTTTTGAGTTACCAAGCGGCGGCAAGTGCGACATTAACGGATTCGCCTCTTCGCATAGACAATAGCCGCACTAGAAACAGCAGAAAATATCGCCTCGTTTGTTTTTCTCTCTAGTTCAGTGAAGTGTCATCATTGCAGACTAGGAATCGCTGGAAAAACTAAACCCACGTTTTTGTCATGCCCTGTCTGACAATGCTAACTTTTCGAATCATTTCATCTACGGGAGCTGTGTACTGGTATTCCACATGCAGGACGTTCTATCAAAAAGCGCAGCTTCACATTGCCAGCCCGAAATCAGCGTTGAGCGAGTTCTGCTGTGCACAGCGCCTCCATGACTAGCACAGCGTTCTAAAGGAACGAAGTCATGCGCTGCACATGCTATCCGCTTACATTTTATCATCCCAAGAAAGATAGCGAGGGAGCAGCCTTACTTCAGCGAACTTACACCATAGAGAAAGAGATTGGTAAAGAGTGGACACTCCCATAGGGCCCAGCGGCCCATTTGACAGTAGCACACCAAGCGGCCGGCGGCAACTACTTCCGGTCTTGCTGAAAGGCGCGTAATTTGAATACTAGCATGCGCTGCGCCCCTCCCTACCCTTTTGGCGCATTATTTTGGTTTTACACGGTCTGCTAGTGTTTGTTTATTTTCAGCATGCATAACAACATGAAAAATATATTCCCAGTTCTCTAAACTGGCCATCAACGCAGCTGCGCCATAGCCTTTGCAAAACAGTATTGCAGAAAAGACACCCAAGTGCTTTGTGAAATTAACATTTATTTTGCTACATATAAACACAAGAGATTCAACAGATGTAGACGGATTCATTGACAAAACTTGGCACACATTAGGCGATATGCACAGTAAAGAACAATAAAAATACACAAGGCGAGAAGCAGCACCTAAGTAGAGACAAAATAGCATAACGTTGATTTCCGAATTATGGCAAATGATATGTAACAAAACAGGCATTATACATAAAATACGCAGTCCCAGTCACGGCAACCTTAGCAAGGGTAACTTGTATTGTTCAGGGCAGAGAGGGGTACTGACGCTTGGTGGAAGGCCACACCGTTCACTCGTCGCATCTGCCGTGCTTCGGCTGCAGTTTGTAGGTCCATGCAGGGCTGTTGGAAAAGGAATGAACATGATGCAGAAGGTTGCAATGAAATTTAAGGCCATTGCACCGCGCACACATCTGTGCGTGTGGGGGCGTACTGAAGACCTGGTGAGCAGCAGTTATGGTCCAGAACAGAAAAGCTGTCATTCGTAAATTGATACAAAAGCCACTCTTGCAACGTAGAGGTCAGGAAATGCAGGCTAACCGAAACTATTCGAAAATGCATTTCTACAGTGAGTGAAATAACAGCCACTAAACTAACAATATTCCTAAAAAGCTCTGATCAGCTGAAGCTTTGAAGCTTGCAGCATAATAAAGCATTTCTCACTTTAACGTTGTCCCGTAAATGCAACACGACAGCACGCAAAACTAGCCGTTCAAAAAAACCGCGGCCGGCGAGCCCGCCATGTTGGCTTGCCCTTCATACGCAACTTTTTGAAGCGCAGACCGCCGTGCTGACCTAAACTGCCCGAAATGCCTCGCAGTTTGACCATGGCGGAAGTAGAATGGTAGCGAAGGCTCGGCCCAAAAGCAGTTCAGCGGTACCGTAGCATAGCCACATGTCGGGGGGCCAACCACTCAGATTAAAAAATTGTAATACTACAAATTAAAAAGTATCAATCACCATAAAAAGAATAGACATTTTGATAACTTCGCGTGTGAGTGAGGTAAGTAAATACATTCTTAATTTTGTTTAAAAATCTTGCAACACTCTTATCGCTTTACTCCCTTGACGTTGCATCGGTCAGGAGGCGCTGCCAGAGGTAACCAAGGCAACGGAGATAACGAAGCTGACGAAGCACGAAACGGTCTCATATCGCTGTCTGCTGCTCATCTGCTGTGGTGTGGGCCTTGATGCACCCGGGAAAGCGTAATTTAGTTCGCAAGTCTGAAAATGTCCCTTTTGCGAAGATTTCGACGTCTTTGCTGGTCGCTGCTCTGTTGCCGTTTGGTGAGATTTAATATCCTCCTGCAGCCGCGTTTTTTGGTTTCGTCCCCTTCGTCGTGCGGGCAGTGCGAAGTCTCTTTGCTGCATTGTATTGCGCTTATCGTTCTATCGCAAGATGAGCCCGCGCAAAGTGAAGAAGCGATGCTCTGTGGCACATTGCAACAGCGTGGACTCAACCGTCGGTGTCTTATTACACCGCTTCCCGGCTGACTTTCACACAGGCTCAATGTATGCTCTAATGCTCCTGTGTTAAGCATGTTTGTTGAGGCTGAAGCTGTCTGGACTGGTGCAACCTTGAAATTGCCTTGAAAACTGCTGGATACTTTCTGCCGAAGAATTTAAATGTGAAGAGTGATCCCAGTGCTCTATGCTCCACGTATGTTTTGATGCACCTACTAATTCATGACATTTTTATTTCAATTGCAGCTCTCATAGCTTTGTTTTCTCTACATGCATGTTTCTTATCTGGGGATGTTTTGTGGCAGGCACTTCAAGCCTTGTCTATGCCTCGGCTGTGATCATAGAGATGATTAGCCCGCTTAAACAGCGCTACTGTTTGTGCTGTCTGCGACATGCATTTTTATTGTTGTGTTTGTTGCTGTATTTTATTAGTTGATACAATAAACCATGAATATGAAAACCATAATTGTTCACTTGGTACACTCTGTTGCGAACTGGGCAAGACTGCACCGTTGCACCAGTGTTTCTGGACCGCACCTTACTGTGATGAGCGACAAAGTAAATCGCCAAAGTACTTGCATGACTTGCAGCAGTGTTTGTATTATGAATTCGCATGCGTGGTCTCTATTTGGAAGTGTTTCTGCCTTTCTATGCCGCCACCTTTGCCAACCACTTTCATTGTGCAGGAGCAAGTGCTTATAAACAAGGACGTAAACAACAGAAACTCGAGCTCTTTTAGATGGCAAAGGTTGGCGCGCGCTGAAAGACAACAACCTTCAAAAGATGCAAGTTCGTCAATGCAACGCGGCGGTTTTTTAAAAGAAAAAAAAAATCTTGTTTATAATTCGCGCCAAAGTGAAGGGATGCGTGACGTCATTTTACGTCATGGCCCACCAATTTTCATTGGTCGCTGGAGCCCATGAGCCGCCATGTTTTGTACCTATGGGCGTCTATGGAGCCTTCGCTACCATAGTACATATGCCTTGGTTTGACAAGAATCAAACATTTCTCACCTTGCGGTCGCCCTGTTAAACGCGACACCACGCAAAACTAGTCATTCGCAAAACCGCCTCACGCCATGTCACGCCACCGCAGCGGCCAGCTAGCACGCCTTGTCACACCTGCTAGCTTGCCCTTCACGCGCAAATTTGTGAAGCGCAGACGCCGCCGTACTGAGCGAAACTGCCTGAAATACTGCACAGTTTGACAAGAAAGTCAAGAATGCAACATTTCTCGCATTACCGTCGCCCTGTTAAACGCGACACTTAGGAAAACTAGCCGTTCGGCAAACCGCGTCAGTCCTGGCTGCACCGGCCGGCTAATACGCCATGTTGGCGCAACGGTGTGCCTTGGTGCCTTCACATGCCACTTTGTCCAGCATGCTGAGATAAACTGTTCGAAATGCAGCTCAGTTTCGCAGGAACACAACATATTAAACCTCGCCGCGGTTGGAAACTGCCGGAGCGTCACGAATTGCGCCTGAACAGCCGGCGCGCCTGTTCACGAGCTGCGAAACTTAATTGGCACCGGCCGGCGTGGTCATGGTAAACTGCTTCAAATGCAGCGTAGTTCAGCAAAAAACGTTGCTCACTTTACGTCGTTCCAAACCGCAGTCGTTCCGCGTAGCAGCCCACGAGAGATAAAAATATGCGGTCTGTGCCAAGGTATATCTGTGCCGCACAGGCGCGGCGAGGCACGAGCAGACAACCGCTCCCTTCGACAACTATCTGTCGTCTGCTCCGGCGGGCTACCGCTGACGCGAGTGTCGTCGCGCGCGCGTCCGCGCATGTCCGCGTTGGTGCCGCCATCAATAAATCGGCGGCAGCGCAACAATTCGCGCCTCATTTCCTGGGGCCAGTTTTCACCGAGTGTCCGCTCTTTACCAATCTCTTTCTCTATGCTTACACTCGCAGCCGGCGAGCAGCGGCCACTGACGGCGACCGCCACCCGGCTGGGCTGCTCGGTAACTTTTGGCAAAGACGGTACCTAGAACTCGAACCGTGGAATTTCACCTATACCGGCTAAGTTAAGCTACCCCAGTCACCAACTTCGTGACAATATTCATTCTTATTGAGCTTATTTTTTATTTTTCTTGTTTTGGAGGTTTTTATATGAAGACATTTTAGCAGTAGCCCACATAGCCACAAACTAAGCGCTCAGAAATGAAAATATGCGCATCCAGTTTACGTTCGTAATGCTCAACCTCAGCCTGCGTCTATGTGTATGAAGGCACCCTAAATATTCTTGTTTGATGTTTTTAGATACTTAAATAATGTTTAATAAAAGTGCCGCATACTTGTGGTGCAGAGGACATATCACCAAACAAGCCTCAAGTAAGTGGGTGACGTTTTTCAAGATCGCTCTGCATATTATACTCTAATGCTGTGGCTTGGTGTTTAAGGTGCTAGGTCGCAGAGACAGTAGGAGCTAGGTTTAAACCTGGCAGCTGCAGTTGAATTTCTTTTAAGTCTAGAATCTTATTGAGAACATACTTAGTGTTAGTATATTCAATATCGGATGCAAATGTATCTTTTTGTCATAATAGCTCTACGACACGGGTCATGATTTTAGAGAAGAAACCAATTTTCTGGAAACCTCAGGGCTGTAAAACTAGGCAAGGCAAAAAAAATAGCCATGCGGACAGGCTGAAAGGTGGTGCACGCAGCTACAGATGGCGGTGCAATACAAGCTGCCGGCTTCACACTGTCAATGGCTTCAGATGTGTCAGGCTTACGTGATGATTCACAGTGTGCTAGATCAGATTAGTGCATAAATAAAGTAGCGATATCTTGTTACTATTATAAGGCCATATTATCACAATTTTTCTTTTTTTGCGGGGACAAAGTGCTTCATGTTCTATTTATAGTCAAAGAAATTACAGTATTCAGCTATGTAGACCACTTCAGCAGTTTACTGCATTGCTAAAACACTGATGCTGAAAAGCACCAAATCATGATTTGTTCTGGGGAGTTGCCACAATTGGAGCATATTATAAACCAGTTTTTTACCCTCGCATGCAAGCTGCTAACGCGCTGCTACTCTCGACACCAGGCAGCATCTGACGGGCGCGGCCGGCCAGGGAACTACGGGTAGCGCAGGTTCCCCGCGTTGAAAACATGTTTGTGAGCGAGCGCTCTTCAATTCTGTCGTTACTGCGCTCTACCGCCTATGCATGTAGGTGTGTGCTGCGCATCGCCATTCAAATTTGCCCCTGTTCCAGAGAGTACTACAGCGATTCGAGGCGCGCTGTTTCCTCGCTGACGTAATATACGAGGGAGTCTACCATGCAGAGTAAACGAACTGCAAATCGCCGTTTATGCGCAGCAGTGGACATTTTTTTTTTTTTTTTGGGGGGGGGGGGGAGAGGGGGGAAGGGCTGGCATTCACATTTGAGAAATCCACGTTTTTTCGTACTTTTTGATTTTGCGCACGAGGATGCAGATTTTTGAAGCTGATTCCACGTTGTCAAATTTATCCGGATCGACGAGCCTAGCGCTGAAGTTTGCTTAGACGAAGCATGTTTTTTCGGCCATCAGGGGTTGATCTTTAGATTTTGTTTTGCTTTTAAAGAAATTTAATTGTGACATCCAGGACCGTAATCAATGAATGCTATGTATAAGGACTGTTTATACTGTGAGCATTTTTCTATCACCTGGTTGATGGTATGGATATCATTGATAGTAGAGTAACGTTTCCGAAAACCTGCTTGATCCTTTGTTTGATTGCAGTCTAAGGTTGTCCTGATTCAATTAGCGATCACCTTAGTAAATACCTTATACTTGACAGATAGTACGCTGATTGGTCTGTAATCTTTAGGATCTTTAGAGTCCCCTTTCTTATGAATCAGGATAATGCTGGCATTCTTCCATGGTTCCGGTACCGTCGATGATACCAGGCACTGCGTACACAGGCTGGCCAGTTTTTCTAGCACGATATCCCCCCGTCCTTCAACAAATCCGTAGTTATCTGATTTTCTCCAGCTGATATCCCCCTTTTCATAGTTTCTAATGCTTTCTTCACCTCGTTGTTCGTCACTGGTGGAACATCCGACTGTTTTTCCCTAAAGACAATCTCATTACGGTCCTTACTACTTTGGCCACTCTAGAGATCTGTATAGAACTCCTCGGCTACTTTGACTATCTTCTCCATTATAGTGATGACGTTGCCCGCCTTGTCCCTTATCGCATGCATTTGGTTTTTGCCTATGCCCAATTTCTTATTTACCGCTTTAAGGCTTCCCCCATTCTTTACAGCATGCTCAATTTTATCCATGTTATACTTCCTTATATTGGCCACCTTGTGCTTATTGATTAGCTTGGATATCTCGGCCAATTCCATCTGGTCTGTTGGATTGGAAGCTTTCATACTCTGGCGTTTCCCAATCAAATATTTTGTCTCCTTGGACAGATTACCGGTATCCTCCCCAACTATCCTACCGCCTACTTCTACAGCGCACTCAGCAATGATATCTCTTAATTTATTGTTCATTCCTTCTAGGATAAAGTCCTCTTCTTCGGTTAGGGCTGAATATCTATTCTGTAGCGAGATCCTAAACTCTTCCGCCCTCCCCCTCACCGCTAATTCGTTGATGGGTTTCTTTCTTACTAATCTGCTGCGTTCCTTCTTCAGATTTAGGCTAATTCAGAACCTCACCATCCTGTGGTCACTGCATCGCGCTTTCTCAATTACCTGTACATCTTGAACAATGGCGGGGGTTGAACACTGCATGAAGTAAATTTCATTTTTAGTCTCCCCGTTAGGACTTTTCCATGTCTATTTTCGGTTCTTCCGTTTGCTAAGCCTGTATTAAGGTCATTTTATAACAGTTCATCGCCCTCCGTTTTTGCCTACTCAATTAACAGCGTATAACTGTAAAAGGTTTCTGAATATAAGTTCTGGGTATTACTTTCACTACTAACTTATCTTGGTCATAACATATTGACTTAATTTGCAGTAAAGTCCTTAAGAAATTAGGTTATCTGAGACGTAACTTAGCTCAAGCTCCATGTGACGTAAAGTTATTGATGTACAAATCGTTAATCCTTCCCATACTTGATTATGCTTGCGTTATATGGAATCCTCATCAACTAACTGATTCTACAAGATTGAAAATGCTAAAAAAAAAAGCTGTTCGTTTCGTTTGTCACTATTTTACCGGATTTTTTCGTCCACTTACGCTCTTCCATCATTGCACCTAACAACATTATCAAGTCGCCGGCAAGTTTAATCCTTGAAATTTCTTTACTGCATTGTACAAGGTCATTATCGGCTGTCGCCTACCAGTTATATTATTCAAGCGCATCTCCCATCCACAAGGAATTATCATGAACTAAACCTAGGCACCTATTTTGCAGGAAGCGATACATTTAAACTCAGTTTCTTCCCTCGTACGATCGAGGCATGGAAGAGAATACCTGGATCACATCATTCCCTCCCATTGCTTCAATTTGTTAGGGCAATCAGCAACTATTAATCACTCTCTTTTATAACCTGAATTCAATTATTAGTTTGTTTCTGCGTTTGTTTGATTGTTTGCTCGATTGTTTGTTGATATTGTACTGTAATATTACCTTACAGTTTTTCTTTCTCTTTTAGTATTTCTTAAATTATGCACTCCACCACCCCACTCCTGCTATAGCTCCAGATGGAGCTGCAGTATGTGCAAATAAAAAATAAAATATCATAATAGTGCACAGCCGCCAGAAAGCTAAGGGATAGGCTGCTTTGGAAAATGAAATATACACCACGTTGTATTCTACAAATTCCTTATTAGGAGAAATGAAATCATGTCAGCATTAAGTATGTTTCATCGAAGTAGCCTTATGTCGTCGACATATAGGACACACATCATCTTACATACAATTTCGTGCTAAGAAAAACAACCTGCATGCGAATTGTCTCGAAGTTAACTCACAATAAATCAGTCTTTATTTACATGTACTAAGCACGGAAACGTGAAGAAAAAACGCTTCATTTCGTGCTTTATTTTATACCAATAAATATAGCACCACTCATATATACTTCAATATTTGCTTGCACAAACTTATGTGCAGTTAGACCTAACTGAGTGGCGGTGAAAATTCGTGCCTCATGCCATTGTGTGCTCTAGTTATAAACACAGTTTTCTGCACGTAAATGTTTTTATGGTATTTAGTAATATTTTTAAAATATGCATACTCTGCAGGTTCAATACATTTGCCGGCAGTTCAGAATCGATGTTTGCTCTCCAGTTTTATCAATTTGTTTAATTCTGGCTGTTCTCCATTTATCCGGCAATCAGTCATCATTTATTGACTTGTTAAAGACAATTTCAAGCTACTTTGAGCCCCACTTTATGTAACACTTGAGAAGAGCAATAAGGAAGCCAATTCGTCGGGGGGGGGGGGATATTTTGGTATGAATTTTGCGCAATAAATTGAGCATGCCTGCCTCAAACATCACATCAGCAGTTGCAGGCTAATTCTTGGAATAAGAACGAAGAGTGCCTTCACTCTGCGTAAATAGCAATTTGAAATATTCTGAAAGTCGTAGACACCAAGTATTACCTCGCTGGCACGTACCATTTACTTCAAATGTATAATGCAATTGTGAGGCTGGAGTTATCGCCTCCAAAATTTCACAGCAGATGTTTTATTAATGAAGGTAGCTGAGTACAAAATATTTTCTTGCCGGGGTCAATCGCTTGCTTCAGCTTTTCAGAATGATAATCTAGGATTGTCTGAGAGCATTTTCCTTCTTTTAAGCTTTTTATTGTTTTCAGTTTTTGTTTTGAGCATAATAGCTCTCAAATGATCGACGGGTAAGAATTTGGAGACTTGTTTGCAATTTCTGTAGCATAGGCTTAAATGCATTGAAATACGTCAACTTGAAAAATAGCGATGTCATTCACATTACCATTGAAATTCCTGAAGGGGTATTAGAGAAAACCAAGCATGAGAAAAACAAGTTCATCGTAACCCTAGAATAAATATGAAACTGACATTATCTAGGCGATCAAATTTGGCATCCATCAATGGCAGCACCACAGCTTTGGTGGCAGAAATACCAGTTGATATGTAGCATTAGACGTTTTCTTTTACATCATCGCTTAAATAACAAAACAAAAATTGAGCCTAAACCACTGTAAACTTTCGTAAATTTTTTTAAATACATTGAGCCAGTCAAAGACAATGAAAATATTGAGCATAGTTTGTTAAAAAGTTTTAGTACGTTCCGAGATGGTAGTCCATTCTTCGTTCGGTAAATTAAAAGCGCCAGCCAAGATAAGCCTACCATTTGGCTTTCCTACGGCTGTGAATATTGTCACGACTCAAGTCACAGGGAGCTGTGAAGGTACACGTAGCCGAGGACCCGAGAATAAGGTCGGCTTGTAGTTCCGATCACAGAGTCCAGCACCAGCGCGCCGCTCGTGCCAACAATCGCTTCGTCGTCGTCGGCACCAAGCACGGCTGTCGCGCGGCGCTAGGCACGTGGCAATATTTTTATATTCAGTATCAGTTTCGCGCTGTAATTAAGGAGCGTATATATGCCTCCTAATTATAAATGAAGTTATTTTCCAATATACTTTCCACATTGTCAAAATATGGCATTCTAATGATCTTCAACGAAGGTTTGAACAAACGGCGACTCAACTTCCCGTTCCATCACGGTCTTCACGAAACACTGCAGTTCTCTGGTACGATGTTGCTGCCTAATGTGTTTTTCCAACCATGCTCAGTGAGTGCAGCGTTTTTTGCATAATATGTAAGAAGAAGGCAGTCGATTTGCTCATAATTTATGACAATACTTGGACAGTGTGCTTTTGTCAGCGTTTAATGTTCTTTTTGTGATTTTCTTTGCTCATTCATGTATTTTAAACATACAGTACCCCTCGTTATTTTATACATAGCATCCGGGCATACACGATCAGCAACTATAGATTATCAAATATCGGCTTTGTTTTAGCGCCGCTATCCCTCTGCATGGAGCAGTTTGCTAGCTTGTGTTTTTAAATCTGAAGGATTCGACTGTAAAGTTCTTAAGCAAATGAGAATCTGGTTCTTTTCAGCTTGGAGCACGGCTGTAATATTTGACATTTTCTGTGCTTTCCGGAAGCATCACAATTACCGAATGGATTTTTTCTTGCGTCCTTTTAACGTCGTGTGACAACCTTCTATTTTAATAATGCCGACTTCTAATTTTTCTTCAAGGAATTGTTTACTGACCACATTCTGATGTTTAGTAGAAGCTTCTTCTTCGTCCTGAGATCCTGCTGGGCCGCTATACGTGTGCATGATTGTTAATGTTCCCCCGAGGTATGGAACCTCATTTAAATGGGAAAATTTAGGCTAAAAAGAGTACGCAGCATTGGTGTGTTTGAAAAACGATCGCGATGGAAACATTTCCCACTCTAATGACACTAGATATTGCGCTTTTGCGGTTTTCTCGCCTTTGAGGCGACAAGTGCGGCCCTCACAGTAATTGCTTTCTGTCTGTAGTCGTTTGATTAACTATGCTATTGTGTTAGTTGAAGCGTTCAAATTTCTTGAACGAAACAATGATACTTTTTACTAGGTTGTAAGACTGGATTTTTATTGCAGCAGAGCTGAAGGTATGAAGCTTTCTGTGATCGTCATGCAAGTGGATGGCTATTTGGAAGATTTTACTTTCTGAAGCTTCTTAGGCAGCAAACAACGACGATCATAAATTTACATGCAGAAGCTTCGATTACAATTCAGCAACCAGGGCTGTTTTAAAGATCTTTCCGGAGCTGTTTAATTCACCGAGCCGAGGTTTTTGCATTCATTAGTGCCGAGCTTTATTTACAGCCAACGGTCGACTGAAACTAGCTTTTAGATTACGATACCCCTAAAGCTAATTATGTTGTACTAGGGACATCAATAACTTGTTTTCTATTTTATTGTAATATCGGTTTACAAAGCAGAAATGTATGCTTGGTGTAAAACATTGTAGGGTCTTATTGGTAGTGTCTGCCCTAGAGTACAGCACTAATCCTGAGATGAAATCAGCTGCTCGTTTTTTAGCTCGTCTTGAACATAGCTCTATCAGTACAAACTACCATTAATATTGTAACAGTTGGAAATCAGCTGCTCATTTTTTAGCTCGTCTTGAACATAGCTCTATCAGTACAAACTACCATTAATATTGTAACAGTTGATACATAGATGTACTGAACCGAGCTGTCTCGCTGAACAAGGACACAAAGAACGGGCCTACATTTCTACGTCTCCCATCTCTACTGCATATGCTTCTTCTTCTACAACATCAAGAAGCTCAAAAGAATACAAAGAAAAGCAGTTAGGTTTATATATTCAAAGTTCCTCCGCACTGACTCCCCAACCGAACTAATCCTAGCCCATGGTATTAAACAACTACCGGTAAGGAGGCCAAATTTCCGTTTAGATTTTCTTTTTTTTACTTATGAACAATAAACTTAGGCTTGACACTTTGCTTTACTTTCCCCGATGCCAGCAAAAAGTACACGACACTATCACAAAGCTCTTCTAACACGTTCATTTTTCAAGAACCAATTTGTTCAAATTTTTCTTTTTTCTTCGCACCATCAACTACTGGAAATCACTACCCCAACTATCGCAGCTTTAACTGTTTGTAACCTGTGTTTTTTAGCCTTATTTGAAATGACTGTACTGCATTTCACTATTAATAGTCATTGCCAATTCATGTCTGCTTATCCTATATGTCATTGTCTCACATTATTGAACTGTTCATTGCTGTTGCCCTTCCTGCTTGGACCTCACCAATAGTCTGCAGTGTGTGCATAAATAAAAAATAAATAAAATATGTGCCACTGACCCAACCTCTGCCGCATAGCCCCGATGTGGTGTTTCCGATGAAGAGAAGAGCGGAGCGAGGGAGCGTACAGGTGCTAAAGCACTAGTCGCCCGTCCCGGTAATGGGCCGCAGACAGTCTGAACGATAGTCGGGAGGTCTCGCGTAGTAGGTTTTCATTCGCACCATGTGAACAACGTCGCTGCGCGGGCTGCTGTACAATACGTGGGATGGTAAGGCCTACTCCCCTTGGTATGTTCCATCGCTGAGGCGGAGAAGAAAAGGTTAAAAGCCAACAGAGCGGCGCAGTAATTTTTAAGAGAGCGCTCGAGGACGAACGGGCAGTCGCACCCCAAAATAGTCGCCTCAAATATAGGGAACGAAAAGTCACGCAAGGCTTTAGCGGTGAACACCGATTTTGTGCTAACGTAGGATTTTTTGCCTGGGCAGTTGCTGCACTTGTTCCGCGTGCTGAACCTAAATAGCGATGTCGAGGTCAAGTTCAGTCTCATTTGCAGGGTTAACGTGTAGCAAAGCGTCAAGCGAAGGGGCAATCGGGTGACCGAAGACTCGTTCGAACGAGCGAGTCACGTCGGTTCTGGCCGCGCCGTATTATAGGCGAATTCTGAGTACGGAAGAATTTGATCCTATACTTTGTGCTCGACATCAACGTCCTTGAAAAGCATGTCAATTAAGGTCCTGTTGAGGCGTATCACCAATACACTTCTCTGCAGGTGTTAGGCCGTTGTTTGTCAGTGGACGGTGTACGTAAGCTTGAGCACAAGCCCGCGTGAAACGGGCCATGAAAACAGCTCCACGGTCGGTAATGATACCCACAGGAGCGTCATGATGCAGAACGATGTTGTGCGCAAAGATTTCGACGCCTTCAACCCCAGTACCACCTTCAAGTGGCGTGATCTAAGCGTACAGTGTTAAGTAATTGGTCGCGACCAGAATCCGCCGTTTTTCAGGAGGCGAGTACTAAAAACGGTCAAAGAGGTCCGCGCCAACTTGCTCGAAAGGGGTCTTTGGTGGGGCTATTGGCTGCAGAAAGCCGACTGTTGTCAGAGGAGTAGACTTGTGCCGCTGGCAATCGCAGCATGTTTAAATTAAACGTAATCATAGACTGACGGTAGCAATCTGGGCCAATAATACTTCAGCCGAATCTTTGCCAGCATACGACTAACTCCCAAGTGGACAGCAGATGATTCATTATGACAAGCACAGCGCAATTTCAAACCTATAATAATCGCCCTCGCCTATACAACAGTAATTCTATCTTCGCCGACCTCATTATGTCCACACTTGTAGCAGGCAACTCATAGACGACGTGCGGTTGCTGTGAAAAGTGTGCGGCTCCATTGAAGGT
Organism: Amblyomma maculatum; assembly: GCA_023969395.1. Classification (NCBI taxonomy): domain Eukaryota; kingdom Metazoa; phylum Arthropoda; class Arachnida; order Ixodida; family Ixodidae; genus Amblyomma; species Amblyomma maculatum. The sequence continues at coordinate 126,750 of JAJIZL010026255.1, forward strand.
GGGACGGACCTCACTGTCACTGAAATTTTGTGTGCCGCATGAAAAAGGCAAAAAAACGTTTTTGCAACTTCCTATCCTGATTAGCATGCCATCTGTCTGATGGCTTGTTAAGTATTATACAACGCGACATTTATTGACAAGGACATATTTACCTAACTGCCGAATTTAAACTTATTTTTGCGTATTCGGTTTGTCTGGAATGAGGTATATGGCCTATTTATTGTTCTCTCATTAGGCATCGTGGCTGATGAGGTACACTTAAAAAAATAAATATATATCTCTCTATCTGTTCATGGATGACAAGCCCGGATTGATTTTACCGTTCTGAAGAAAGTTGCATGGCGCGGCATCCCCGTGAAAATTCGTCTCCATGGGGCACAGATTTGGCACCAGTCCACATCGTGAAGGCAGATATGCAATCTAAAGCATTCTATTGGCTATTGTCAGTCTGAAAAGCAAGCTGGAAGAGCAACATGTCATAAAGGCATTGTCTAGTGTGCCTTCCAATGGATAGAGCCTTCAATTACCTGCCCGAAGGCACAACATACTGCCCATGCCGTACTCGCAGGATCGCTTCCTTGGCGTATTGCATTAGATGGTATGCGGTACGCCAAGAAATGACTGATCCCGGCTGCATCAACAAAGTAACGACGATTTTCCAACCCTTGCAGCACCGGATGCAGCGAGCTTACCGTAAAAGGTGCCAACAACTAAAACGGCGGATAACAGCGTTTTGGTCGTGTGCTATGCCCTGGTCGTTGATAGGCCCGAGTTAAGAGCGTGAGAGGGCTTGTGAGCTGAGCGAAGTTTTTGATGAAGCGATGGTAGTAGGAGCGGAATCCCAGGAATCGCAGGACCACTTTCTTGTCTTTGGAAAGTGGAAAGCTGAAACAGCCACGAGTTTTTCAGGGTCAGTTGGCATGCCGATAGTCCGAATGACTTGCCCGAGAAACTTCAAATCAGCGTTAACCTAAATGGCACTTTTGAGGTTTGAAGAAGATGACAGAACGGATGGCTTCGAGGACAGCTCTGAGATGGTGCAGATGTTCCGTGAGTGTTGCCGAAAAGGTGATCACGTCGTCCAAGTAAGCAAGGCATATTAGCCACTTTAGACCAGTGAGCGCCATGTCAATAATTCTTGGAAGGTTGCACGAGTGCAAAGGGCGGACACAAAATTTGTCAAGCCCATCCGGTGCGACGAACGCGTTTTTCTCCCGGGCCCTGTCATCAACTTCAATCTACCTATAGCCCCCTTTCAGGTCTACTGAAGAAAAGTACGCAGCCTGTCAAAGTCGGTCAACGGAATCGTCTAGACGCGTGAGTAGATAAACGTCTTTCTTTGCCACGCTGTTCAGCTTTCTGTAGTCGACGGAGGAGTGCAGTATGCCGTATTTGTTCTTGATGAGGACGACAGGAGATTACCATGTACTGATTTATGATTAGAGGACGTCATCAGCGAGCATCTCTTAGATTTGCGTCTGGATAGCGTCTCGCTCGCGAAGTGAAACACAACGGGGCTGCTGATGGACGGGTCAACGACATTAATGCGTAATGATCCTCTTTTTCACGATAGATGTTTGCCGGACTTTAGAAGATGATGTGAAAAAGCAACAAAATCAAGCCAGAGACCCTAACGCTGCCTGTTTTCAGCGGGAGGAAGATATCTGTTCATGCCAACATCGTTGACTGCATCCTCTTGCACTTAAGACATGGTTGCCTCACAAATAAAGCATTTTTTAACTTCCTGTACGGGTCTATGTACGATATAGCTGTTCTACGGAGCAGATAGCGATGCGCATTGCTGAAATGTGTTATGAGCACTCCTGTCTGAACGCCATGAATGATGCCAAGAATAGTGCTACATAAATGGCTAGAACAAATAGGAGGAGGGATACATTAGACTCGACAATTCTGACTCCCCGCTGGGGTTTGTCGAAGGTAACTTTCGCAAGGATACTGGCGTGTGGGGGCACTGTGGTGTTCTTGTCGGCAAATCGCAGAGCATAACGAAACCCACTGAACCCAGGCTTTTCTGTCGCCAACTCAGGGGAGAACGTGACCAAACAATTTGGCAAGTCACTATCGTGGCACTGTGCTCCCAGAGAAATTCGATGCCGAAGGTAACATCGCGAGAGCACGGTAACTCACTGTAACTCGGGCCTTACACATACCACAGAGTTCAACATTACCTCCGGCAGTGCGTATACGGGAATCATCGCCCGGGATCGTTACTTTATTTCAGGGTCATCGCCAGTCGCCCGCTAAGAATTGAATAATCAGCAGTTGTGTCGATTAATGCGATGACTTCCTGTGTGACGACGAGAACAGGGATGTTCATGGAGTTCCGGTCTTTAGTAGAGCCCGCCGCTGTCGAATTTGTGTAAAAGTGTTCACTTGGTTTGGCGGAGGGAGCTCTTCAGCAATGCGGTGGTCAGCTTCGGAGAGATTCACCTCGTGCGAAGAAGGGAGTTGGTCGGTAATGTGGCGGTCGATTTCATTGCATTCTAGTCTGTGCGGCGGCAAGAGATGTTCGAGTTAGCGGCGGTCCAGTTTAAAGTGAATCTCTTGCTCGGATGATGAATGCTGGTCGGTGGTACTGTGGTGGTCGGGTCGATGCGAACGGAGCGGAGGTAGAAGCTTTTCGGCAGATCGGCATTCAGCAGCCGCGTCTCCAAAGAACGCCGGAGCTAGTTTTGCCGACGGGACTCGAGGACCCACGTCGTAGGGTTGAATAAGGCATCCGGAAGGCGACGAACTATGATGTGACGGTGAGCGCGATAGGCGGCGCTGCGAAGGTGCTGACAGGACTTGTGCGATATGTACTAGGCAATTTCGAGGGGCAGCTAACCAGGCTGAAACAGGCGTAGTCCCAGTTCACGGTGGGGGCACCGCCGATACAGGTGACCGGCCTTGCCACAGTAGTAGCAGAGAGACCGATAATTGGTGTGCGCCAGAAGTCACATTTCCATGGCGCACGGCGCTGTTCCGCTCAGTAGAAAACCAGTCGGGCAGCGTACACCGCAACAACCGGCGGAGTGCACGTCTGTGGAGCAGAAAGCGGGTCAGCACAATATGGCATATGTCCGCATAGATCACCGGCTGGTGATGTACCCGTGGACTGAACGGAAGCCTGGTACCCTCAGTGCATTGTAGACTTTTTCGCAGATTACGCTACACGGGGGATCCACAGGAAGGGAAAAATTAATCAATTTATCTCCTCAGGCACCATGAAGCGGATTAGTTCACGAAGAGAACTGGAATTTTTCAAAGGGTCGCAGTGAGGTTGGTCCAATGTTGATAACGTGGACATTGAGGCCGTTGAATGGGCGTACAGGGTTGTCTGATGCTGCTTCATTGTTTCCATAAGAACGGCGCTAGTCAGAACCTCCGCAATGGGGATAGGTGGATTCCAGATGAGGCCACGAATAACTGTTCTTTCACACTGCGCATCAGGTGCTGCAGGTTATTTTCCGGCAATGAGGGGTCTGCGCAATAGCAATGGCGCGTGATGTCCTTGACATATATTGCTCCTCCCTCGTTTTGGAGCTGTATGAGTGATTTCAGAGCCAACTCTGCATTCTCCTGGCGGTCGCTACGGGTGTACGTTCTCAGCAGCTGCTGTTAGAAGCCAGAACAAGTGGACAATGTAGCCTCGCGATTTTCAACTCACGTCGGGGCTGCATCCTCAAGGCCGAAGCAAACGTTGCGAAGTTTTGCCGTGTCCTCCCAGTTTTTGAATGCGACAACCCCTTTACAACTGAGCCAGCCAGTCTTCAGTACTCAGAAATTGGTCACATTGGAATATCTTTCTGATCAAAGGGGTTAGCTGGGGGGGTGCTTTTTCTGTTTAGGTCATCAATCGTTCTTTTGAGTTCATCTGCTGAGTTTCTTAGTGAGGCAATGTCATCAGTGAATTACAGATTACTGAGATATTCTCCAGCTACCCTTTTCCTTAAATGCTCCCATTCCAAGTGTGAATACTTAGCAATCTGTGAAAAGCACTGTGGACATCGTGTTTCCTTGCCTAACACCTTTTTATGGGAATTCTCTTATTTTCTTTATGATAGTGGCTGTGCAGCTACTACACATTTCTTGCGGTACTTTCACGTCTGACCCTAATTTCGTAATGCCTGTATGACCGCCGAGGTTTTTACTCAGTCAAATGCTTGTTCTTAATCCCTCAATGCTGTGTATAAGGGCTGCCTATATTCTGAGCATTTTTCTATCACCTTGTTGATCTTTTTCTTGATTGAAGCCTAAAGTAATTACTTTTGTAAATATCTTGTAACGGATAGTAAGCTGATTTTTGTAAAATTTTTCAACTGCTTAGCGTCCGTTTCTAATGAATTAAGATAATGTTTGCGTTATTCCATGGTACACTTACCATCGATGACACCAGGAATTGCGTATACAACGTGGCCAGTTTTCCTAGCCTAATATGCCACCATCCTTCAACAAATATAGAGTTCCCTGATCTTCTCCTAGCAGATTTCCCCTTTTCGTAGTTTCTAAAATTTTCTTAATCTCGTCCTACCTCACTGGCCGAACTACTGACTGCTTTCCCTACTGCCAATCTCATTATTGTCCTTCATAATCATCATCATCATCAGCCTGACTACACCCACTGCAGGGCAAAGGCCTCTCCCATATCTCTCCAATTAACCCGGTCCTGTGCTAGTTGCATCCACTTGATTCCTGCGAACTTCTTAAGCTCATTCGCCACCTAACTTTCTGCCGCCCCTGACACGCTTTCCTTCCCTTATTATCCAGTTTGTTACCCTAAGCTCCTCTCTTCTCACTACATGTCCTAATCATGCTGATATCATCTTGATTTCCACTATAATGTCAGTAATTTGAGTTATTTCACTGACCCACTCGACCTTATAATCTTATTACTATGGGGTTACTATGGGGTGACGTAGTTCGGAGCAGCAAAAGAAGCACTCGTGGTATGGGCAGGCAGTGACGTTACCATGTGTTATGGAGTGACCTGCAGAGCCGTTCCCTCATGAAGAAAGGCCTCGTGTGACAAGCCTCGAAGCCTACAGCTCTACGCTTCACGTGGGTGGTCGCGAGAGGTAGGTGGGTCTCGTTTTTTGCCTCAAAAGGGAGAATTTATTTATTTATATTTTTTACAGTACCTTCAGGGTAAAAATAGATTATAGAGGGAATGGGAGAACAAAACCATTGACGAAATAACAAATCAAATAGGCATAGAATAATACCAGAAGTGCAGTATTAAAGAATTTGGCAAACGTACCAAATTATAAGCATGAAACATTGTATGACCTAATAGGCAGAAAGAAAACAAAAAACATAAAGGAGCAACGGTAAATAGCAAATTGATAAAAAGAACCGTTAAATAGGGCTGTGTACAACAGTATAGTAAACAGCAATGACGTTATTCAGGAGCAGTTTACCTAGTTATTTAACGTATTTTTAAAAAGAGCACGGTCTTTAATATATAACTAGCGATGCAGGAAAATTATTTCATTCAGGTGAAGGTTTTGGCAGAAATGATTTGGCGAAAGTAACCATTTTGCATGAATTATGAACTGGTGGTCATGGCGAGCAGCGAATTCAAGATGCTCGGAGTGTCGCGTGGTAATAATAAATTTTATGTAAAAGGCAGATGCGCGCTACCGTGCGGATTACGAGAGGGTGAATGTTTAGAGCTGCTTTCATTTGTGTTACACTGGCAGTGCGGGTAATAGCTGGCGAGAATGAAACAGACCGATCGATTTTGTATAGCTTCTAATGCTTCAGTTTATGCAGTGTGATGTGCGTCCCATATTGATAAAGCGTATTCTGACTGTGGCCGAACAAATGTTTTGTAGAGTGGCATTTTCAGAGATGGTGCCGGAAAGAAAGTACTCTTCAGGTAACCTAGAGTTTTGTTGGCTTTGAATGTGATGTTTTCTATGTGATTTCCAGGAAATCGTGTTCGTTATGTGAACACCAAGGTAGCGTTATGATTTTACGGATTCTGAAGTGATATTGCTTGGTACAGTGGTTTTCAAAAATACACGGCCCACGGCTTCGGTATGCGAAGCGGCTGGCGGGCCGCACCGCGGCTCTGCTATCTCTGCTCGGCGCTCGGCGCGAGGGTGCCATATGTGACGATAGCTACCTACCTCCCTCTCGCGCTGTGAAGTAACACGCCTTCTGAACACTGTGTGCGGCGTTCGTCCGTTTGTTTCGCCGCTGCCGCTCGCTACGAAAGAGGGCGTCTGGACACTGGATGTTCGTAAGATGTTCGGGTCATCTGGAGGATTGTGTGGGCAGGTCCACACCATGTGGTGCAGGTCTGCCTTCTCCCCGCAATATTTGCATTGAGGCCTCCAGATGACACAAATACAGTGCCAACAATTGAGGGGTGGGAGGCTGCCCTATCCAGCTCTGGACTAGAGGCCCAACGATTCCTCATCACACGGGCGCGGATAGCAGCGGCAGCCGCTGGAGTCCTGGACTAGGGACCCCCACCTACACATCCCCCTCCATTATCTCTACTCAATAAAGTTTTTCACTCACTCACTAACTGAGGGTGTTCGCATCGCCGGTCTCGGCGCTCACCACGTGGGCGATGGGCGCGCGTTTCCAAATACTGGCGCCCTGCTACCTTGCTCCAACATACGTTCATAGGCGGGCGTGCATCGAGACACAAAAAACGAGTTCCATGGATCTCTCGCCGCGCCGTTTTGCGGACCTATGTCCACGAAGCGTTGAGATGCCGCGCTCTGCAGTGGCGAGATCTTGCTTCTCAGTCCGCTTCTCTTGTGCAGTTGTGGCGAAACTCAGTATGACTTTTCTAGAAAAGATTGCTCTCCTCAATGCAAACTCTTCGAGAATACCAAGTTTAATGGGAAGAAATACCAAGTTTAATGGGAACAAGTGTTCTATCATTAGTATACTTGCACTGGACAAATCGGAGATCTTAAACATCTACTGTGAATTATCTCAGTGTGAATAAATTTTAACATAGGCTACATTTAATGATATATCACTGGATAGCTTACGTCAAGTAGGATTACACTACTAATTGTGGATACTAATGAGTTGTCACTAATTTGTAAGTTGCGAATAAATATTTTGCTATACCTTCAAGTCATAAATTGTTGGATAGTAATTGCGCTGGATTAGCTAATAGTACTTTTTAAATAATTATCGCCCTCTTTTTATTTGTAACTAAATATGCGATATGCATGGTTGGAAAACTTATATAAAGTAATGTATCAGGTAAATAATGGGAGGCGTTAATTAATTATCACTAATTTGTTAATAGCGAATAAATATGTATATATATTACATTACAACCTCAAGTTACATATCATTGGATAGCTTATGTCGATTATCATTGCACAAAACTAATAATATGGGTTAATAATTTATCGTTAATTTGTTATCGTCATAGACAAAGTTCGCCATAATACACCAGATTTAGCCTAATTCAGAGCAAGATACTGTAATCCTTACTGATCTTTCTTGATAGTAGGGTACAATTATACACAACATAAGCTATTCAAAGATATATAACTTGAAAATTCAGCATTTCACTCAATTTTTATTTGCAATTACACATTTTGCAATAATTAAGTAACACCCATTATTAGTTCTGTGCAATAATACTCGGCATAAGCTGTCCAATGATATATAAATTCAGGTTGTAGCGTAACATATATATTTAATCGCAATTAAAAAATTTGTGACAAATCATTATTACCCACAATTAGTACAGTGTTATCATAATTGAAAAGCTATCCAGTGATATATCATTAAATGTAGCATAATGTTCAAATTTATTCTCACTTAAATAATTCACAGTAAACGTTTAGGGTCTCCGATTTGTCAAGTGCAACTGTACTAGACAAAATGGCCAATGGTAGAGCATTTGTTCTCATTAAGCTTGGTATTTCTTCTTTCGAAGAGTTTGCATTGAGGAGAGCCGACGTTTATAAAAAAGTCATACTGAGCTTCGCCACAACTGCACAAGAGAAGCGGACTCAGTAGCAAGGTCTCGCCACTGCAAAGCGCGGCATCTGAACGATCCGTGGACATAGGTCCGATAACAGCGCGGCGAGAGAGAGGCAAGAAACTCGTTTTTCGCCTCTCGATGCACGTGCGGCGATGAACGTATGTTGGAGGAAGGTTGCAGGGCACCAGTATTTGCAAACGCGCGCAGAGACCGGTGATGCAAATATCCACTGTCGAGACGCCCTCTTTCGTAGCGAGTGGCAGCGGCGAAACATAGAGGAAGAAAGGCGAAACGGACGAATGCCGCACATACAGTTCCGAAGGCGTGTTACTTTAAAGCGCGAGAGGGAGGGAGAAAGCTGTCGTCACATAGGGCACCCTCGTACCGAGCGCCGGGAAGAGATAGCAGCGTCGCGGTGCTGCCCGGTGGCCGCTCCGCGGACTGAAGCCGTGGGCCGTGTATTTTTGAAAACCACTGTACGTATGTTGAACATGGAAGTATTAGAGCGGGAAATACGCATTGACTCACATTTTTATTGTCAAGTTCTGTTTCTCATGTGCGGCACCAGTTAATCGCATTATTCAGACCAGCTTGAAACAGACTAGTTTCCATTGTGTTAGTACCGTTTGCTATTTTGCGGTATATTACGCAATCATCTGCAAACAAGCATAACTGGGAACAAACGATATTGGGTAAGCTGCATATGTAGATTGAAAACAAGAGAGGGCCAACAACTGATCCTTGAGGCGCCCCAGATTTGACAGATGCAAGACGGAAATCAGTGTCGTTAACAGTAGCAAATTGCATGCGGTTAGAAAGAACGACATCGATCCACTCATATACAGTTGTTTTAATGTTAGGGCATCGGAGCTTATGTAGTAGAAGACTGTGCTTAACCTTGTAAAATGCTTTAGAAACGTCAAGCAAGATTCAGCCAATTAGGAAACGTGAATCCAGAAGTATGTGCACGTTATGGGTAAATGAGAAAAGCTATGTATCTCATAAAAATGACTTTCGGAATATATGTTGAAATGGTGAAAAAGCTACGTACCTTCTAGAACGTTAAAAAGGTGAGTAAATATTACATGATCCAAAATTCTGCAGGGCACTGAGGTGACTAGTAATAGTCTATAGTTGTATGGATCATGCGTTTCACCAGATTTATACACGGTGACTATCTTTCTTGTCTTCCAGTCTTTAGGTAACGATGCAGAATAGTGATATTGAGTTAAAATGCGCAGAATAATTATGGAGTTGTACCCAACTACATGTATTTTTTACAAATTTCGTAATAATGAAATCAACTCCGCAATAAGAGCTTAATTTAGTTTGATGATGAAAGGTGTGATTCCAGCGGAGTCAAATACGATGGAGTTCATTCCATGATAATTTGACTGCGGATGTGCACTAAACTTTTTTCTTGGCAACTTTTGTGAAAATGATTCTATGAAGGCGATATTGAGCAGTGAGGCACATTTCTGCCTGGGCACCAAATCACCGTATGTTGATTTCAGTATGATTTCTGTTTTTGTTCCTGAATTGGGTAACAGAAATTTTAGGTTTTCTTTTTTAGGACATTTGAAAAAATCAATGGTCACTGACCACTTGTCACATCTCGCAACACATTTTAACAGATTTGGAAGTGTAGTGTTAAAACATGAATATTTAGGAGTTTTTAGCGCTGATGTGTATTATGAGGGCGCGGCTCTGTGCGCTGACCAATGGGCAGTTAGCAGCCCGAAAAAGTCCTTTATTTTTGTTCGACAGTTCATTCAGGTGCCTGGTGTACCAAGGAGCATTATGGTTATGAAAAACATGGTATATGGGGATATATTTGTTATCCAATCAGCGACTTTATCTTTAAATAGGGCTCAGTTTTCGTGCACAGTTCTTTCATAAAATGTTGGGATGTAAGTGTCAACAAATACCGCCAGTTCTTTTTTGATGCTCATGAAGTTACCTTTGCTATAATTCCTAATGGTTTTACACCGGTTACGTGATGAGGAAAACGGGAACAGTAGGTTATAATGTAATACATCATGATCGCTCAACCCATGCAAACATGTTACTGCCGATAAAGTTTGTGGCAATGAAGATAAAATAAGATCTAAGAAGGATGACGAGTGATCAGTAACACGTATGGGGATGTTACAATTTGAGATAAGCCAAAGTCTCTGCAGGTGTTGATAGATATTTCACTTGCTAGAAGAAGGGTTGGCAGAAGGGCGACCGTGGGACCAAGAAGTGTTAAGAAATTTAAAATCTCCCATCAATAGTTCTGCGGGTTATTTCATTCAACGTGTTGTGTAAGTTATGGTATTTTGTGCTATGGTCTTTCCAGTTGTGATGTATGGATGCGAGAGTTGGACTGTGAAGAAGGTTGACCGCCGAAGAATTGACGCGTTTGAATTGTGGTGCTGGCGGAGACTCTTGAGAGTTCCTTGGACTGCCAGAAGATCAAATGAGTCGATATTGTCGACTATAAACCCTGACTGCTCATTGGAGGGTCAAATTGTAAAGTTAAAGCTCAGCTACTTTGGTCATCTGATGAGAAGAGAGGAGTCGCTGGAGAAATATTTGTTGTTGGTGAAGGTTGAGGGTCACTGGAGAAGGGGTAGGCAGCGAACGCGATGGTTATATGGCATCCTCGAGGCGCTGCAGATTAAGTTATGTGATGTTAGGAAGATAGTGAGAGACCAGAAAGCGTGGCGTGACATGGTCCATAAGGTCATTAAGAGTTGGACACGACTGAACGACTGAACTGAACTGATCTGTTGTGTAAGTTGTCGCAGAAAGATACTCGACATGACGGTGAGCGTTAACCGACACCTACGATAATTTTTTTTTAAATACACTCTAAGACTGCACCACACCGATTCAATGACGATGCTAATGAGAACAGAAATACAGTTGAAACACCCGCGAGCGGCTAACAAAACACCCCTAGCCACTTGGTTAGTATGGTCATTGCGGAAAATATGCTATTTGTTATTGCAATAAAACAACTCGGAAGTTGATATTTTGTTTGATAGCCAAGTTTCTGTAAGTGCTGTGATATCAGCATTACAGTTGGTTATTAGACTTGACAGTTCATCTCTTTTTGGTACAATACTACGAATGTTTGTGAAAATAACGGAAAGCGTAGTTTCTTGATAGTTAAATTGCATTCCCTTGTTTATACCCTATGGGCCAGTACAACCAGACCTTAAGGATCGAGAAGAACGTCTTAGAGCATTTTCAATTATTGAGGGATCAATTTCATAAACCTTTTTTCTTCTGCGTCGAAGCGATAGCACTTGTCGTCAATACTCGTCGTCAATGTCTAGTTTATTGTGGCGAAGCTTAAATTTTGCGTCAAGTGGTTTACCAAGATCGATTAGATTTTTTTCTAGCGTGACGGGTTGCTGGACTAAAGTCCTCGATCATTGATATCTCTGAATCTTTCAGCATGGAAAGTTTAGAAAAAAATATGATCTTTTATTTTTTTTTCATGATAAACAATCAATGGACGCGTTTTTCGTTTTGTAAATCAGCCATTTCTATGTGCTCCTGCAATGTTATCAGCTGCCACTGCAAGACTCAGTTTCTCAGCAAGCGTTTCTAGTAGTTTTCGTTCTATGTCTTCGTTTTTTGTCGCTGCGGCATCTTTGATTCCATAAAGGATTAGGTTGTTGCGATGAGACCGGTCCTCCACGTCGTAAAGCCTCGAGCGTAATATAGAACTGTCGTTTTCCACGCGATCAACTGTTTCTTGCAGCTCATTTACGTCACTGTGCCAATTACGAATGTGTCCCTGAACGTTTTTACTAATCTTTTTTGGATATCAGACACTGCCTCAGATACTCATAGATGCTGTGTTTCCATATCACATAGATGCTGTGTTTCCATATCACAAATATTGTTTGATATCTTTTTCTGCATTTCCTCAATACGTATAGAGTGCTGATTATGATCTCTGATAGTTTTCAGAACTGCTATAGTACCGAAAGCATCATCGATACCATGGCAAGGATTGCCCTCCGTGTTCCCACGCAAAAGACACGAAGGTACGGGAATGAACACAAGCGCTTGCGCTGACACTGCCAACTGAACAACTGAAAATCAGTTTCTTTTTTTCTTACAGAACAACTGAAAATCAGTTTCTTTTTTTCTTACCGAACAACTGAAAATCAGTTTCTTTTTTTTCTTCTCCTAAGGCAATACCACCCTGACAGAACAAAGAACAAATAAGGACACCGCACGATCTCAGCAAACCTAGGAATTTAAGAATCTAAAGAACGAAAGGGATAAATAAAAGCGGTATTACGCATTAAGGGCGAAGTGATCAAGATAAAGTCAGCCCTTTTACAGGAACGCGGTAGAAGGTCAGCTAACATAAATCTGTCAGCATAATATGGATAATGAAATTGTCGAGTATTTGCTTCGTCGCGTTCCCTTAATATTCGAGAACGCGCGTCTGGTCAAGCAAGGGGCCCACTTTTTGGCCCTGCCTACAATTATTGGAATATTGTTTCCCGTTGTTCATACCATTCATCTGTATGCAGACGAAGCTAGTCGTTAATACAACGTTCTTAATGACCGTTATGCGCCATGTCGTATTTAAACAATATCTCATAATCAACTGCTACGAACATTGTTGCAGTTCTGTTCGCAAATGCGCTTTATGTGCTCGCTGCAATTTTGCAAACAAAAATATTGACAAATTCTCAACATTGTGTAACTTGTATTTTCCAATAATGTTACTAAGCATCATTTTTAGGTGCGTGGAAGCATTTCTCTTTGTTGTCTATAAGGCAGTGCATTTAGATCGGCAAGCATTCCATCAACGAACTAGCGGTGAGGGGGACGGCAGAAGAGTTCAGGATCTCGCTACAGAATAGGTGTTCAGCTCTAACTGAGGATGGCGACATTACCCTAGAGGCAAGGAACAATAATTTCAGAGATATCATTACTGAGTGCGCGGTAGAAGTAGGCGGTAGGATAGTTAGAGATGATACCGGTAAGCTGTCTAAGGAGACGAAAGATTTGATTAAGAAACGCCAGAGTATGAAAGCATCCAATCCAACAGACCAGATCGAATTGGCCGAGATATCAAAGCTAATCAATAAGCGCAAGGTGGCCGATATAAGGAAGTATAACATGGAGAAAATTGAGCATGCTGTAAAGAACGGGGGAAGCCTTAAAGCGGTAAAGAAGAAATTGGGCATAGGCAAAAACCAGATGTATGCGATAAGGGACAAGGAGGGCAAAGTCATCACTAATATGGACAAGATAGTCAAAGTAGCTGAGGAGTTCTATACAGATCTCTACAGTAGCCAAAGTAGTCAGGACCGTAATGAGATTGGCGGTAGGGAAAAACAGTCAGACGTTCCCCCAGTGACGAAGGACGAGGTCAAGAAAGCACTACAAACTATGAAAAGGGGGAAATCAGCTGGAGAGGATCAGATAACTACAGATTTGCTGAAGGACGGGGGGAATATCGTGCTAGAAAAACTGGCCACCCTGTATACGCAGTGCCTGGTGTCATCGACGGTACCGGAACCGTGGAAGAATGCAAACATTATCCTCATTCACAAGAAAGGGGACTCTAAGGACCTTAAAAATTACAGACCAATCAGCCTACTGTCTGTTACGTATAAGGTATTTACTACGGTAATCGCTAATAGAATCAGGACAACCTTAGACTGCAATCAAGCAAAAGATCAAGCAGTGTTTCGGAAACGGTGCTCTACTATCGATCATATCCATACCATCAATCAGGTGATAGCAAAATGCTCGGAATATAACCAGCCCTTATACATAAAATTCATTGATTACAAAAAAGCATTTGACTCAGTTGAAACCACGGCGGTGATGCAGGCATTGCGAAATCAGGGGGTAGACGAGCCGTACGTGAAAGTGCTGGAAGATATATATAGTGGCTGCACCGCAACCATAGTTCTGCATAAAGAAAGTAACAAAATTCCCATAAAGAAAGTTGTTAGGCAAGGAGACACAATCTCCCCAGTACTATTCACAGCTTGTTTAGAGGAAGTATTCAGAGACTTGGAATGGGAGAAGTTAGGGATAAGGGTAGATGGAGAATACCTCAGTAATCTGCGATTTGCTGATGACGTTGCCTTGCTAAGCAACTCGGGGGATGAACTGCAAATAATGATTGGTGATCTAGACAGAAAAAGTAGAAAGGTAGGCTTGAGAATCAATATGCAGAAGACTAAGGTAATGTTCAACAGCCTCGGGAAGGAACAGCAGTTTACATTAGGTAGCGAAATACTGGAAGTAGTAGGCGAATATGTCTACTTAGGACAGGTAGTAACCGCAGATCCGGACCATGAAAAGGAAATAACAAGAAGAATAAGATTGGGATGGAGCGCATTTGGCAAGCACTCGCAGATTATGACTAGCAGCTTACCGGTATCGCTCAAGAGGAAAGTATACATCAGTTGCATCTTGCCTGTACTCACCTATGGGGCTGAAACGTGGAGGCTAACCAAGAGAGTTCTACTTAAGTTGAGGACAACCCAGAGGGCTATGGAACGAAAAATGGTAGAGGTAGCATTAAAAGATAGAAAGCGTGCAGAGTGGGTCAGAGAAATAACTCAAGTTATCGACATTCTAGTGGAAATTAAGAAGAAGAAATGGACATGGGCAGGACATGTAGTGCGAAGAGACGATAACCGATGGTCTCTGAGGGTAATAAACTGGATCCCAAGGGAAGGAAAGCGTAGCAGGGGGCGGCAGAAAGTTAGGTGGGCGGATGAGATTAAAAAGTTCGCAGGGGTCAAGTGGATGCAGCTAGCACAGAACAGGGTTAAGTGGAGAAATATGGGAGAGGCCTTCGCCCTGCAGTGGGTATAGTCAGGCTGATGATGATGATGATGATGATGATGCATATTGACAAGTGGCAATTTCTTTTGACCTGGAAAATAATGTGAATCGTCTCTGTGCTGATATGCCAGCTTCTCCGGTTGGAGGGGGGGTCAGTTCTAGCAAAAAGGATGCAAGGAGCAATGATTTAATAAAATAAGAGAAATAATGGAGGCTGACAGTTTTATAATATCCGAAGAACAAAATATTTGTTTTCCCGTATTTCTTACAGGAGTAAAAAAAGAGTGGGTTTCTTATCTCTATTTTGTAGTCTGTGGCAGGTGGCCTAGCGGAAGGTGGAACTTTCATGTAGCGACAGCTCTACCTTTTGGCGACGTCGACGGTATTTAATCCAACAGCACTTCTTGAGTCATGAGCGGCATGGGCAGTGTGTATCAGCAGGGTTTGTCGTGAGAGCGTGTCCGCACTATCTGGCAACGGCTAATAAGATCAAAATCGTGTCCATGTCAGAAATCGTAACACAACCTTTTCTACCCTGAACCAAACGCACAGACCATTACTCTAGAACCAGAGTTTTTTTTTAGCCCATAGTAAATTTTTCAAAATGGAGAACACTAACAGCTCATGACGCAAAACACCGAGGTGCATAATGACAACCAGATACACCTCAGCAATTCCCTACATTTACAAATGTCAAATTTCCGGGATGCACAAACAATCTTTCAGATACGGTATCCAGCTAGGGGGCTCTTATAGGGCATCATAAACTCCCTGCTCCAAAGCACAATGCTTTCAAAATAAGGACTTCATGCTTGGTGCTGATTCGGCGTGGCGGTCCGTATACGGCCCTTCCAAAAAGTGAACTTCCCATAACAAGAATAAATGTTAAACCAGAATATAATTTTGTCATCACATTCACCAGTGGTACAGTCAGGACAGGTCAGAACGGAATGAGCGTTTATTGAGGGAAGCTGTGTTTTTTTCTAGCGGCTGATCAATACAGAACACGTGTCGCCATATGCAACAGGTTTCGGTGCGGAATGTAGCTGGCACTGCGCATGCGTATCTTCTACGAGCAGGAAAGAAGGAGTAAAACGGCGGAAAAGGCGGAAATGCTGCAGAAGCTATAACAAGGTAGATACGATAGGTCTATGTCGACGCAGCCGAGTATGAGGACGGGCTTATTATGGTTGCAATAGTGACAGATGATGAACAAAACCTAAGAATAATAAGGGAGTAATTACTCATTGATTACTCTATGTAGCCGTATGGCTGCTCTTGGGTGGATGCCAATGAGTAATTACTTCCTTAGTACTTATCTATTCCACCTTGGGGGATTTCCCTAAAGATCCGTCAAAAACCTAACAACAAGCGGTTCGGTCAGGACAAGCTTAGATGACACGGCTAAAGAAGTGGTCATGTTCTTGCAATAGCAGGTAAAATGGCTAATACAATTATAAGTGTTTAGAAAACAGCAATATGCAATATTCTCGAGGATTTCTTCACAGGGACACAATTGGATACGTGTCAGGATGACAGAAATATTGCCAGTGGCTTAGCTCGGCTATGCCAGGGTATACGTAGCGTTATCTGAGGTTCAGAGAATTATTCTTAGCTTTCCCAGCACGTTACCTATGTTATGTTCGTTGTTCATACGCTCAACCGCCAATTGCCAGGCAACTACTTCAGGATCCGATCAGTTAAACTTCTCGCCTCTGCGCCGCTGAGCAGCAATTTCGCTCTTCTTTACCATGGCTAACCACACTGGCCAACGCCCCGCTATATATATATATATATATATATATATATATATAGTAAGGAAGATGATTCAGCGCCCACGCAAACGATGATGAAGACGGCTGAGTTGCTGGCCGATCAGCTGGCGCGCGCACTCGAAGCTCGAAGTGTCTTGTTCGGACGAGATTGTGCCTTACTCTACGAACGTCGTGTGTCACCGGTCGGCGTCTCCAGTTCTCTGAATAACCCCCAATAAACCCCTCTTCATTAGGTGGAAAGTGCCGGGGTAAGACTCTTACACGATCACCGTGGAGCTCCGCAGCCGTACGATACCTATGGCAACAAATGAGGTAGGCCAACAGACAGTGGCAGCCCCTTCGCAGTCCATCTCATGCTCCGGTGCCATTCGGCAGCGAAGCCCCGCAGTTTCCAGCGGGCAGGGCGACCAGGACATTGAAGATTGGTTGGCCTCGTACGAACGAGTGATCGGCATAACAACTGGGATGACCGCATGGAGATCAACAACGTCATCTTCTACCTGAGTGACGTTGCTAAGCTATGGTACCAAAATCATGAGGCCGACATGCCAACTTGGGCTACCTTCAAGGCAAAGTTCACGGACGTTTTCGGTCGTCCCACAGTGCGCAAACTCCGCGCTGAAGAAGCATTGCGCGTACGAGTTCAGCATGAAGGTGAAACCTTCACAAGTTACACTGAAGACGTCATGGATTTGTGAAAGTTTGTCGATCCGTCTATGGATGAGGCTAAAAAGATAAAACACATAATGAAGGGCATTGATGCCGATGCATTTCACATGCTGTGGGCAAAGAGCCCCACCACGGTGGCCTCACTATACAGTCTTTGGCAAAGTTTCGACGAGCTGCTCAAGCAACGCCTTTGTACTCGTCGCCCTCACGCACCTGCTGCGTCCATCTCTGGCCTGGATGTGAGCAGCGACCTTTTAACTCACATCAAAGACTTCGTTCGAGATGAAGTCTCTCGACAGCTTGGGCATTTGTCTGGCCCACGCCCGTCATCTACAGCCCAGCTGCTTACCCCTTTTATCCGACACACCATCACGCAGGAGGTTGCTGATACCCTTCCCAGTTTTGGCCAGCCAGCGCCTGTCACACCTCATGTCGACCCTGTTTGACTGCAGCCCACACCTCTTGCTGCACCATTGAGCTACAGCCCCCCTCTTGTCGTGCCGCCTCTACTTGTGCAAGTACAGATGCCTCCCACCTATGCCCAAGTTATGACCTTTGCGTACGTGCCGACTATGGCGTCACCGTCGGTCGCCCCACAGTTCCGATCAACGACGCCTCCCTACAATCCTTGGCGCACGAATGACAACCGGCCTATTTGCTATGCCTGCGGTATTCCAGGCCACGTCGCCCGCCTGTGCCATCGTACTCTGCTCTCTGCCCCTGCACGCACTATGACTGACTGCAATTATCAGTACGACACCTTGCGCCCACCTCCAGTGACATCTCCAGGGCAGCCGCACAACTCGTCGGGCCGCAAGCACATTCCACTGCACCGCTCGCCGTCACCTCGTCGTCGGTCCGTGTCTCCAATGCGGCGTCGCAGCATGACACAAAACTCGGAAAACTAGCCGCCACAGTTCCTGGGGCACGAACGGCGCACATTTCGCCTACCACAAGTACTCGTTTGTCTCCGCCGAACGTTCTCGAAGTTTTTGTTGATGGTGTTCGTACCCTTGCACTCGTCGATACAGGGGCCACTCTCCCTGTAATTAGGGAGCTTTAGAATTGAGGAACCGAAGGCTTGGGGCCCCCAAGGAAACAACGTGCCGCGGCGCAACATTCGAGCCGACCGGTGAGTTTTAGAATAGGGTTTTCCCGGCGCAGCGGAGCGGGGCTTGCGTTCGTACATTGCAGCGCCCAGACGGTAAACCGTGAAAAGCATATAAATATATAAAAGCCAACAATGCTATTTTATTAAACAAAAACTGCTGTCATTGTACAAAGCTATCTTAAAAGTACCAGTTATATAAACTCTTTTCTTCTGACAAGACAAAATCGGCCAATCTTAACGAATCCAGGCTGAACCGGGAAATCTCATTTGAACGTTCCCCGCATTCTGATGCCTGGTCCCCATGGTAACCAAACGAGGCGAACTCGCTAAGCCTAGCAGCTCAATAAATCTGGAAGCAATCAGAAAATATGGGGCGTTTTATCACTTAAATTTGGTGGTGCGGGCATCATGAGACATAGCACAAGCTTCTTAGGCCTTCGTTTGCCGAGAACACGTGACACAATGGAGCGGTAACGACGAATGTGTGCCGAGGCGAGCGGCCGCCGCTTGGCCGGACGCCGCCATTTTCCCCGACTCTATCCGGCGATAGGGTCCATGCTATTTCGCCGAGATAGGGTGACCGTCGTCCGCTGACCCAAAAACCCAAGGCCCGCTTGGGTTCTGCGCATGCGCACTCGCGCCCCGCTGTTACCCTATCCCCTTAACCAATAGGGTCCCCCTATTCTAAAACTCCCTATTACCGAAAGTTTTTCCGATCGCTTAATAAAGTCACCACCCCGCCTTCTAGACTCTCTCTTCGCACCGCCAGCACAGATTCCGTTCGTCCGTCTGCTGCTTGCACAGCGCGTGTCGTTATCACAGACGTCTTATACACCGTCGAGTTTTTAGTGCTTGCGTCATGCTCGCATGACTCAATTCTTAGCTGGAATTTCCTGTCCCACCACAATGCTGTTATTGACTGCGCCCGCGCCCACGTCGCCTTCTCTGCGCTCTGTGATGCGGTTTTTGACGATGCGCCGTCTTTTTCTTGCGCCAAACTTGTTGTCGCCGACGACACCGACATTCCACCCAACTGTGCTGTGATTGTTCCCGTATGTGTACCCTTTTCCTTAGACGCGACTGTTCTTTTTGCGCCTTCTCCCATGTTAGCTTCTCGCCGTATCCTCCTTCTTCCCTTTGCTATCATCAATATTAACCGCGGCGTCGCTGACATAGTTGTTGCGAATGCCTCAACCGCTGTGGTCCCGCTACATCGTGACGATGCCTTGGCCATATTGAAGTTGCTGACCTCATCTCACCGTTTGTTGTTGACGGGTATTTACCACAGAGTGCCCACGTAGCCTTCCTAACGCCGATTACTGCGTCTTCCGATGTACCGAGTTGGGACCTTATTAAATCATCTGTGGCCCGAGACCTCGACCCGACTCACCGTGAGCAACTGTTTGCTCTCCTCAACCAGTTCCCGTTTTTCGTTTGACGTGCAGACGACTTCCTTGGGCCGTGCGACAGAGGTTGTTCACCACATCGACACCGGCAGTCATGCCCCTTTTTGCCAGCGCCCTTACCAAGTTTCGCCTACGGAGCGCCGTGTTATAGCTGAGTAGGTCGACGACATGCTACCAACGTGGTGTAATTCAGCCTTCATCTAGTCCGTGGTCGTCTCCCGTAGTACTTGTGAAAAAGAAGGATGGCTCCATTAGATTTTGCGCTGACTACCGCCGTCTTAACATCATCATCATCATCAGCCTGACTATACCCACTGCAGGGCGAAGGCCTCTCCCATATCTCTCCACTTAACCCGGTTCTGTGGTAGTTGCATCTACTTGACCCCTCCAAACTTCTTAATCTCATCCGCCCACCTAACTTTCTGCCGCCCCCTGCTACGATTTCCTTCCCTTGGAACCCAGTTTGTTACCCTCAGCGACCATCGGTTTCCTCTCTTCGCACTACATGTCCTGCCCATGTCCATTTCTTTTTAATTCCCACTAGAATGTCGGTAACGTGAGTTATTTCTCTGACCCACTGTGCACACTTCCTATCTCTCAATGTTACCCCTGCCATTTTAAGTTCCATAGCCCTCTGAGTTGTACTCAACTTAAGTAGTACTCCTTTGGTTAGCCTCCACGTTTCAGCCCCATGGGTGAGTACAGGTAAGATGCAACTGTTGTATACGTTCCTCTTGAGCGATACCGGTAAGCTTCTAGTCATAATCTGCGAGTGCTTGCCTAATGCGCTCCATCCCAATCTTATTCTTCTTGTTATTTCCTTTTCATGGTCCGGATCTGCGGTAACTACCTGTCCTAAGTAGACATATTCGTCTACTACTTCCAGCACTTGGCTACCTAATGTAAACTGCTGTTCCTTCCCGAGGCTGTTTAACCTTGCCTTAGTTTTCTGCATATTGATTTTCAAGCCTACCTTTCTACTTTTTCTGTCTAGGTCATAAATCATTATTTGCAGTTCATCCCCCGAGTTGCTCAGCAAGGCAATGTCATCAGCAAATAGCAGATTACTGAGGTGTTCTCCGTCTACCCTTATCCCCAACTGCTCCCATTGCAAGTCTCTGAATACTTCCTCTAAGTAAGCTGTGAATAGTACTGGGGAGATTGTGTCTCCTTGCCTAACACCTTTCTTTATCGGAATTTTGTTACTTTCTTTATGCAGAACCATGGTTACTGTGCAGCCACTATATATATCTTCCAGCAATTTCACGTACGGCTCGTCTACCCCTTGATTTCGCAATGCCTGCATCACCACCGAGGTTTCAACTGAGTCAAATGCTTTTTCGTAATCAATGAATGCTATGTATAAGGGCTGGTTATATTCCGAGCATTTTTTTATCACCTGGTTGATGGTATGGATATGATCGATAGTAGAGTACCGTTTCCGAAACCCTGTTTGATCCTTTGCTTGATTGCAGTCTAAGGTTGTCCTGATTCTATTAGCGATTACCTTAGTAAATACCTTATACGTAAGTGACAGTAAGCTGATTGGTCTATAATTTTTAAGGTCCTTAGAGTCCCCTTTCTTATGAATGAGGATAATGTTTGCATTCTTCCATGGTTCCGGTACCGTCGATGACACCAGGCACTGCGTATACAGGGTGGCTAGTTTTTCTAGTACGATATCCCCGCCGTCCTTCAGCAAATCTGTAGTTATCTGATCATCTCTAGGTGATTTCCCCCTTTTTATAGTTTCTAGTGCTTTCTTGACCTCGTCCTTTGTCACTGATGGAAAGTCTGACTGTTTTTCCCTACCGTCAATCTCATTCCGGTCCTGACTACTTTGGCTACTGTAGAGATCTGTATAGAAATCCTCGGCTACTTTGACTATCTTGTCCATATCCGTTATGACGTTGCCCGCCTTGTCCCTTATCGCATACATCTGGTTTTTGCCTATGCCTAATTTCTTCTTTGCCGCCTTCAGGCTTCCCCCGTTCTTTACAGCATGCTCAATATTCTCCAAGTTATACTTCCTTATATCGGCCACCTTGCGCTTATTGATTAGCTTTGATATCTCGGCCAATTCTATCTGGTCTGTTGAATGGGAAGCTTTCATACTCTGGCGTTTCTTAATCAAATCTTTCGTCTCCTTTCGTTTTAACAAAGTTACACGTAAAGGCGAATACCCACTGCCCCGTATTGACGACGCCATCGATTGTTTGCAAGGAGCCCAGTTCTTTACTCCCCTGGACTTGCGCTCTGGCTATTGACAAGTCCCTATGGCTGAGTCTGACCGCCCCAAGATAGCCTTTGTTACCCCTGATGGACTATATGAGTTCACTGTGATGCCGTTTGGTCTTTGCAATGCACCTGCTACGTTTGAGCGAATGATGGACAATATCGTACGCAGCCGCAAGTGGAATATTTGCCTTTGTTATTTAGATGATATCGTCGTTTTCTCTCCCGATTTTCCGACGCACCTCGTGCGCTTGCACCAAATTCTGAGCTGTCCCACTGGCGCCGGTCTTCAGCTTAACCTGAAGAAGTGTCGTATTGGCGCCCGCGAGCTAACAATACTGGGTCATGTCGTGTCCAAAGATGGTGTCCTGCCCGATCCGGACAAACTGCTTGCGGTCACTGAATTCCCGAAACCGACTTCTGTTAATGAGCTGTGCAGCTTCGTCGGCCTATGCTCATATTTTCGCCGTTTTGTCCGGAATTTCGCCACTATCATTGCACCGCTTACAAAATTGCTGAATGGCCCAGCCGACTTGTCTACCTGGACTCGATGCTTTCACTACGTTCCGATGTCTACTTCGCCAAACATTATCCGCCAATATGACCAATCCGCTCCTACAGAGGTACACACTGACGCCAGTGACATCGGTCTCGGTGCTGTCCTCGCTCAACGATAACCCGGATTTTCTGAATATGTAATTGCTTAAGCTAGCCGAGCGCTAACGAAAGCTAAATCTAACTACACCGTCACGGAAAAGGAGTGTCTTGCAATTGTGTGGGCCTTAACAAAGTTTCGCCCCTACTTCACCGACCACCATGCCCTCTGCTGGTTGGCTTCCCTGAAATACCCGTCTGGACACCTCTGCCGCTGTGCTCTTCGCCTTCAAGACTGAATTTGACGTGATATATCGATCGGGACGCAAACACTCCGACGCTGACGCCTTGTCGCGCTCGCCGCTGCCTTCTCCTGCACCCTCGGACTCGATATCCGAACCCTTCGTTGCAGCCCTTACTTCCGACGATCTTCCTTTTGAACAACGCCGGGATCCCTGGATATCTTCACTCCTAGACGTCCTCACCGCGCCCTCAACATCATTCCCGCGAGCCCTTCGTCGCCAAGCTTCCCATTTTATGATCCGAAGTGGCCTGCTGTATCGCAAATGCTGTCGCCCGGATGGTCGCGAATGGCTCTTGGTCTTTCCTCGCCATCTTCACATAGAAATTTGTGCCCATCACCATGCCGACCCGCAAAGCGCACATGGTGGCTTGTTGAAGACATACGAGCGTCTCCGCCAGCGGTACTATTGGCAGGGGATGTACAACTTTGTCCGCCGTTATATTCGCTCTTGTACTGCTGTCAGCAGCGGAAGTCGTCTCCGCGACCCTCCGCCGGCCCATTACAGCCATTGCCTTGTCCAGCGCGACCCTTGAATCGTGTCGGCATCGACCTCTATGGCCCCCTTCCATCTTCGACATGAGGCAACCATTGGATAACAGTCGCCGTGGATCACCTCACTCGCTACGCGGAGACTACAGCCCTGCCTACGGCTAGGGCTCGTGACGTCTCCTCCTTTATCCTACGTCACTTCGTTCTACGTCACGGGGCTCCTCGTGAACTCCTCAGTGACCGCGGCCACGTCTTCCTATCACAAGTGGTCCACGAACTGTTAGAAGCTTGCAAAATAATACATCGGACCACCACAGCTTACCATCCTCAAGCCAACGGCCTCACAGAAAGGTTTAACCAAACTCTTGGTGACATGCTCGCCATGTACGTTTCTTCTGATGCGTCTAATTGGGATCAGGTGCTTCCGTAAGTCACCTATGCCTATAACACAGCGTCTCAGGCAACGACAGGATTTTCCCCATTCTTTCTCCTATGCGGTCGTGAGCTTTCCTGTCTACTGGACACCATGCTTCCTTACCACCCCGACAATTCAGAGTACACTTCTCTTTCTGCTGTTGCCCGTAATGCTGAGCAGTGCCGTCAGCTGGCTCGCTCATTCACGTCGGACATTCAAGATCTTCGCCGACATGAGAGCGATCACGGCAAGCCCGCTTCTGACTTTCCTGCCAACACCCTCGTTTGGCTCTTTGTTCCGGCTGAATCGAAATTCTCTGCAAAGTATCATGGCCCTTTTCGTGTATTAGAGCGTACATCTCCAATTAACTACGTTTTGGAGCCGGTAGCGCCTTCTTCGGACCATCGTCGCCGCGGGCGAGAAGTTGTTCATGTAAGTCGACTTATATATACAATATATACATTATATATATATATATATATATATATTGGTACGTGGTTTATTTACAGGGCGGGTGTTAGATGCGCTGGTCGTTGGCACACCCAGATCGAGCCAAACCAGCTTCCTATTCCTCTTCAGCTTCCCCTGCAACCCCTCAGCTTCCTCCAATACAGGCCGACCGCAGGACATGCGTGACACTGCCCCCTTCGCAGGCGAAGCCCACTGGGCGAGTCAAGGTTCGTCACGCTGATAGCAGTGCATCATGCGGGCCACGTGAACTATTTGAGTCTTTCGAGAACGACGACCGGTCAGGCGAGATACTACAAAGTTGACTGCGCTGATGCGTTCCAGCACAACGAAAGGACCAGCATACTGGTGCAACAGTTTCTGGGACAGGCCGCGCTTACGCAACGGCGTCCAAAGCCACACCAAGTCACCAGGGGCATAATTAACATCTTGGTAGCGTTACTTGTAGCGTTCTTGGGAGGCTAAAGTGCGAAGTCTAGCGAGTCGGCGAGCTTCTTCAGCCAAAAAGAGAGTATGCGCTAATGAAGTTTGAGTTGGGAGCGAGAAAGGTAGAAATGTGTCCAGAGTACTTCGTGGAAGTCGAGCGTAAAGAAACAAAAAGGACTGTAGCCTGTCGTTTCGTGCTTAGCAGTGTTAAATGCGTATGTTATAAAGGGAAGGACTTCATCCCAGTTTTTGTGGCGGGAATGGACATACATTGCGAGCATATTGCTAAGCGTACGATTGGTGCGTTCGGTAAGGCAATTTGTATGTGGGTGGTAAGGAGTTGAATGGCAAAAATGGGATGAGCAGAGACGAAGTTCTTCTACAACTTTTGCCGTAAATTGTCGCCCTCGGTCACTTATTAGCACACGAGGAGGCCCATGTTGAAGAATGATGGACCGTAGAAGCAAGGTCGAGACATCAGAAGCAGTGGCTGACGATATGGCAGCAGTTTCACAGTACCGCGTAGGGTAATCTACGCATACGATGATCCAGCGATTCCCGTTGGAGGAACGGGGAAGTGGTCCTATCAATTCCCGCCTGTTCGAATGGAGTTCGTGGTGGCGTTATAGGCTGAAGATGACCCGGCGGAGAGCAGGTTGGGTGTTTGAAACGCTGGCACTTGAGGCAGCTGGCCACATAATGTTGAGTAGTTTGACTCATCTTCGGCCAATAAAAACGTTCCTTAGTCCTGTGCAATGTCCTGGAAAAACCCAAGTGTCCAGCCGTAGAATCGTCGTGCATTACACAAAGAACTTGACACCGAAGATTTGTAGGAACTACCAGAAGAAACCGTGCACCTACTGACGAGTACTTATTCTTGTATAGTAGACCATCACGAATGCAGAATGAGGTCGCAGGGTTCGCGGAACTTGCCGCATCAAAAAGCGGTGCCAACTTGCTGTCGTTCCTCTGTGCAATCTTGAATTCACCAATATCGGGGAACCTTGTAGAGGTAGCAGATATATATTCATCCAAGATCTCACCCTCGCAATCAGTACTTTCAAGAGGCAACCATGACAGGCAGTGATTGTCACCGTGCTTACGACCACTCTTAAAAGACACAATAAATTGAATTCTTGGAGGCGCAAAGCCCACCGCGCAAGGCGTCCACAGGGGTCACGGAGGTTTACAAGCCAGCATAAAGAATGATGGTCCGTCACAATTTTAAATACACATGCATAAAGATAAGGCCAAAACCGTTGCACACCGAAAACAACAGCTAAGCATTCCTGTTCAGTTTGTGTGTAATTGCTCTCAGCCTTGCTTAAAGAACGGCTTGCATATGCAACGACATGTTCATTGCCGTTGTGGCGCTGCATGAGAACCGCACCAACTCCGACTGCGCTAGCGTCAGTGTGAAATTCTGTTGGAGCTGATGGGCAGAAGTGGCGTAGTACAGGTCCTGGTGTCAAAATAAATTTTAACTGACAGAAGGCGGAGTCACAATCAGTAGTCCACTTGAAAGGCACATCTTTTTGTAGAAGACAAGTAAGTGGATGTGCGAGATCAGCAATCTTCGGAACAAATAGCCGGAAGTAGGAGCAAAGCCCCAAAATCTCCTGAGGTGCTTTAACGATTTCGGTGGTTTAAAACAAGTGACAGCTTTAATTTCTTTCGGATCAGGCCTGACCCCATCCTTGTCTACAAGATGTCCAAGTACTACTGTCTGGCGCTCTCCAAAACGACATTTCCTGGAATTGAGTACCAGACCAGCTTTCTCACTACACTCCAAGACAACCTCTAATTGGCTGTTGTGTTCACGAAAGGTAGTTCCGAATATTACTACATCGTCCAAATAGAAAAATACAAATGTTCCACTTCAGTCCGTGCAAAACTGTATCCATGAATCTTTCGAAGGTGGCTGGAGAATTGCATAATTCAAACGGCATCACAATAAATTCATATAGTCCGTCTGGGGTAATGAATGCCATCTTTTCTTTGTCTTCCGGGTGCATGGGAATCTGCCAATAGCCTGATCGCAAATCAACTGAGGAAAAATAGGAGGCAGAATGCAAACAATCAATGGCGTCATCAATGCGTGGCAGAGGATACACGTCCTTCTTAGTAACAGCATTCAGCCTTCGATAATCGACACAAAATCGCCATGTGCCATCTTTCTTTTTGACTAATATCACAGGGGAAGCCCACGGACTAGATGATTCTTGAATAATGACCTTATGCAGCATGTCACGAACTTGTTTTTTGATCGTCTGACGCTCTGATGGGGATACACGATAGGGCTTCTAACAGATTGGATCAGCAGTCCCAGTATTTATTCTGTGCTGCGTACGGGAAATGGGAATCTGGGGTGGCGAGTCTCGAGAGAAATCGAAAGCCAA
The DNA here is from genome assembly GCA_023969395.1 of Amblyomma maculatum. Lineage (NCBI taxonomy): Eukaryota > Metazoa > Arthropoda > Arachnida > Ixodida > Ixodidae > Amblyomma > Amblyomma maculatum. The sequence continues at coordinate 153,841 of JAJIZL010026255.1, forward strand.
AGCATGTTTACACAGAACTTCCACTAAACTGTAACGGTCACTTGTTGGCAGGGATTTGTTAATCATGTCAAGAAGTTTTGTTTCATCAACTTCTGAGCATGCGGTAGGCTGGGAATTGTCTGTGCTGAGCACTGCCACTGATTCAACAGCGTCTTCGTCAAAGTGGACAAGCTTTAGGCCACGTGGTAATACAATAGGTTCATTAGAGCAGTTAGTCGTCCTCAAAGAAGAATGGCAATTCCTGACTGAAATGATGCAACGGGGAATCAGAACATTTTTCTTCGCGCAGTTGAGAGCTAGTGGTTCAACTACAGCGTCGAAGGCATTACTCGTACAGCTTGAACAAACAACTTTTATAAACTCTGCTGACATTGCAGGAATGACTATGGCGTCCGAAACCGAAAGCGCGTTAGGATTGGCCGGCGAATTTCCACACAAAGCATATCCAAAGCGAGTATTCACAGAAATGTCCCCATTGCGAAAGTCGAGGGTGGCCCCACAATGTTCCTGGAAATCGAGACCAAGATTGACATATGGGTTGACCGACCAAGTACTGCAAATTCGATGCGGAATGTGCGGCCGGCGATTACGAGGTTCACGGAACCGACTCAAAGTGGGTTAAGCGGTTCGCCACCAACACCACACAGTGTCGTCGCTCTATCCCAACCAAACATAACTTTACGACCAAGGCAGTTTTTAAAAGCGAGGCTTATAATATACACGCGCACGTTAGCACACCCAGATCGAGCCAAACCAGCTTCCTCTTCCTCTTCAGCTTCTCCTGCAACACCTCATCTTCCTCCAATACAGGACCACCGCAGGACATGCGTGACAATATATATATATATAT